>CAXKVY010015994.1:0-21558 GCA_964058915.1 Tetropium fuscum | reverse complement strand
TCAACGATTGAATCACAGAACAGAAAAGTTCAGATGGTGTCGTGGAGCCGTGGACCATAGAAATATGTATAGAAGGACCCGAAACGTCTGTTCTCTGCTTCTATCAATCCTACTAGACGTCCGGGGGCTTATTCTTGAAGTCATAGGAAGTGAACAATCACCCGAGAGAATAAATTGTACACATCCTCTGGTTTTTCTCACATAACATATTTTCCGTATTCTTGAATGTTAGTGATATGCAACGATTATAGACTAAATAATAATATGATTGCTTAACCCCATAAGCGCAACGTTTGACAAATCTCGTAGGCCCCCACCACGCTTTTGACGTCAGCGGATACGTATGGCGTAGGTTCATTGCCCCACCGGTGTATTTCCCGGTGTTTGTATTTTTAGTGTGTCATTTGTACATTAACGTCGTGCCTAGAGAAGTGTGCAATGTGCATCAATTTGGAATCGACCGTTGGCGCAAAAGGATGCCGGCCGGACTTAACCGCTGACGTCAGATCTTGTCTAACAACACGTGGCCGATAAGCAATCCTGTTAGTCTATAATCGTTGAGTGATATGGGTATGGAACGGATGCCACATGCATTTCTACATAGCTTAGTTGTCAGATTACTCCTGTCATTTTTATCTACTTTTGCAGTACGTTATGCCTACCTTTACCTTCATAGATTAATATTTACCTTACAGCCCTAGACAAAAGCAGTTGTAGTTGTCTGTGCTTACAACATACAACCACAGAACATACAACGCGGGTGTGGTGCTGGTGTCAGTTCTGTTAGTTTAATATGGAACTGGAGGTGTTAAATAAAAATATTTTTTCTTAAATCTCGTGACTGAGTCTTTTTAATAATCGTCTGTGATTGCTGTTATATATTTTATGATTTGTAAATGTCATAAAATATGGAGAGACGTCGCTTGGCCCCTATTAACTTAAAAGGAATTGTTGAGTGAATTTTTGGAAAACCACAAAGTCCCCTGTTTGGATTCTCTATTTGATTACATTATTATTTAATCAAACAAAATTAATAAGATTATTTGATTAACAATTAATGCTTCCTCTGGTTCCATTCTATACGAATTATTTGATATTCATACAACCACACGCAAATAACGGTAATTATTAAATCATTTGTTTCTCTCAAAATGTGACAGTTCTACTACAAAAGACTAGTAGAAGTCTCTTCTCTCGAAAAACGTAAAATGTGAACATTCATATCTTTGAAGAATACGGTTCCCACATTTTTAAGAGAACCACGCCCACTTTTCTCTCAATTTTTCTATTCCTACAACGTCAAGAATAAGCGTCCCGGAGTAGAGCGGCAGAGGTCTTTGTCTTTGGCCGCGTTTATTTCTTAAAAATGATTTTTCATGCTTACCTAAAGCCATAGATAAGACACGGACCTAAAGCTGTCCCTTATATGTTTACATCACTTTCACTTCTTATTAGCAATGTATGAGACACCCATGTACATGAAACACCATGTACACATGATAGAAGTGAATACTTCTTTATCGATTCGTTGAGAAAGTGAGGTATAGTACATATTGGCTTTATGGTAACTGAAGTGTGACACATATGTTCGTGATTCTAAATGGTGTAGATTTATCGAGAATAGAGCATCCTGCTTTATGTTATTGCGTTCCTGATTTAGTCGTGGCAATGTTTCGGTCCTTATTCATATATCATATCTAAGCCTTCAATCAACGTCTAACCGAATTTCTCACGAAGAAAGTGAAGTAGTGGCAAGGACGCATCCTCCGCAAAAAGATCATTTATTCTCATCATCAGAATTATCTATGATAAGAATGTGTATATTCCATTTAATCTTATGTTAGGTAATAAAAATCTAAATAGTTCAATATTATCGACTTTAACAAGTAATTTCTAAACATATAGGAATCTACGATACACATAAACTTAAGGTTTGAGGCTTAGATACGATCCAGAATCGTTAATAAGAAAATAGGTAGATGGAGTTATGTGTACTGTAGAATTATATATATAAATTTATTAGGTAATATCTTTAAATATAAGTAATATACAATCAAAATGTTCAATTACACAAATGTGTATAATTGGTTGAATATATAATCCTCTAATTGAAGGTATAGTTGATTTAATAAAAGGTTATAAATAAAATTTGTTAAATTTGGGTAAGTTGTATGTATTGTCTTTCTTGTGAATGCATATTTTCTGCTGTTTTTCCCTAAAGAACAGACTTCTGTGAAAAAGAGCATGTGAAGGCAGCTAAAGCTATAACCAGGTAATGAGCAAACAAAGTAGGTATAATATCGTAAATATATAACCACGTAGAAGGATATATTCATTTCATTTGCGAACCTTTTGTTGAGAGTGAGACTAATAACTAAGGTTTACAAATTTTTCACAAGCCAAGGGTTGACTCTCCTTCGGAGCAAAGGGGGGTTGGAGTTTATTCAATAATTATTTAATCAAACACTGGTTTAAAAAGTTCAAAAACAATGCTAGTGCTAAAAATGGTGGCGGATCGTTAGATGACATTTTGGTAATCACGATACCGATACATGAGGATGAATGGATTCTTAATGTTGCCATTGTCAATATTGATATGCGTCCTCTAAATGCAAATTAACTTGAAAATAAATCAAGAAAATTATTGTTGACGCATTATCAGAACTATCTCTATCAGAAACATTGGGCCATAGTTGTAAGGAATAAAAACGTTAGAAGATCAATATAAATATATTCACAATTATTGTTATATCTATATATAGATATACATAGATCTTCAAAGTCTATAGTAAAAACTTTTTAATAAGTGTTTTCACCCTCAGGCCATGTACCTGTCGATGTAATGTATAGCCTCGAAGGCTACTTCTACCATAATGAGGACTATAATCATCCACTCAAGTCTTATGTGATGTTTATCGCTGAGATGTGTAGATAGGAGTTCTATGAGCGCCACACAGTGGTTGATCTTCTCATTCATCACCTGAAATGAAACCAAAAATGACAGAACTAAAATCTCGTAAAGTTAAAGTTAAAACTTTTAATAGGTTGAAGGCAAAATATTAAAATATCATATATACATGAAGGAAGTAATGGTCTCCAACGTTCTCTTTTACAGCATTTTTGTAGGAGGAAGGGACCCCAAATTGGCTAGTCAAATAAGGTAAAAAAACACAAATCAAAGTTTTTTACAAAATTATCGCTCAAAAATAATTTTGAGCGAGGATATCTGCGATTATTCTTGGACTGGACTTTCAAGGATCAGCACACCATATTCGTTAAATCAATCTGTGGGTATGTGCCGTGGTTTTCCTGAGTCTACCAGATTTTGGCATATTACGAAGTCCCCTCTGATAAAATTTAGATCAAATTCTGGATACAGTATAACGACCCACCTCAAATCGCCGTGCAATTCTCAATTGACTCTCACCGTTATTAAATGCGTTCAATATTCGTTGTTTGAAGTCAATATTTGTGACAATACCTTTAGGCATTTTGCTAAAAGATGGTTTGAGTACCTTGAATTAGAATTATTCTTAAAAAATAAATAAACAATAAAATATTGAATTTAGAATCAAGTGTTGCTTTACTTTTGACCGCCTTAAAACATTTTACTGGAGAAGAAGTTTCACAGCAATGCTAACTCCACTAACAGCAATAAAACAATGTTTGACGATGACACTAAACTCTAAAACTTAAATTGACATCAGCCCACTATGTGTTATATAATGTAAGAGGATTTTTGTACTTTTTCAGTTTAGAGTTAAATAATATAAAATAATATATGTCTGTAATATTGTTATTATTGGTAATACGTTGCTTTACTTTTGACCAGTTTAGTTAATTTTATACAATAACCACAAATACAGGAAATTATGCCTACTTCCCATTCTATAACGCCAAAATTTCAGCCAATGAACCCTTATCATTACCTACTCTTCTGGCTTAGACAACGATAAAATAAACATATTCGTACACTGCTAAAATATTTTATTACCTTATGTACGTTATCTTGGCAAGTAACTAAAAGAATTAAAATATATTTAGGAACTACAATACCTTTTATTTAGAAGAAAACACAATGTAAAATTTCATATACAGGGTAATATATTTAATTTCCGGTTAAATATCTCGAAAACGGTTAATTTTAGGAATAGGGAAAAAACTTGAGATGAAAATCCACCGAAAATCTACGTAGAATCCAAAATTGCAATACTATATAAGCAAGTTGATGGTGTCTTCCGATTTATCCGGAAGTGTTACGTAGACGCCATTATTTTATTTGAGCCAAGTTGCCCTAAAACCCAACTCCCCAAATTTCCAAAAATCAAATCCAAGTAGTTTCTGAAATATTCTAATGGGTGGTAACTGTGTATAAAGGTATATATGCTACATGTAAAGGTACATCTTGGATTTAAAAGCAAAAATATACAGACATTCTGAGAGTTATTTGACATGCCCCAAAATAAAAATCACGGAACCGATACAGACCATTATCTTTGATAGGTATATGAAATTAAATATATATATCTGTATCGGGGGATAAATGCAAGTAAAATTTAATGAAAAAACACGTTGCCGAATTCAAATATGCAAGTCACTGCGATGAGAATGATCACCATCCACTCTAGCCTCGTGTGGTGCTCGTCGCCTAGGTACTCTGCTAATAGCATTAATAAATCCAGACAGTAACTTAGTTTTTCATTCATAACCTACAAATAAAAATATTCGTATGCAAAATCACCCAGTCCGCATATTATGTCTCTAAATCTAAAACTCTGTCTAAAAGTAAACTCGAAAATGCTTGTAAAAACCATTATTTCTAACACATTACCTTTGATCGCTTGTTTATGCAAAAATACAGGCAGATCTGGTTGTACAAGTTCTCGAGCTGTTCGTTCTCCCAATAAAAGTCGGGGGTGTCTAAAGTGTCGGAACTCAAGTTTAGGTAATGGCGTAGCGCGAACAATTCTCCGTGTTTTCGAAGCACTTCCTCCCGGGTCATTTTTATTTTCTTCCCCCTAAAAAAAAAATTAAGCAAACAGTACACTACCTTCTATGGTAGTTATACGCGATATTCATTGTACTGACTATACTACTTTTGTTTCCGATTATTAAAACTGTTGTTTAGACTTTTTTTAATAGATCGTAAGTATTATGATCATCTACCACTGACGACATCTAACACATACCTTTTTAAATCATCAGTAACGAACTCTATTTCATCTATATATTTGTCCAAGGATGCTTCCCAAATACCTAGCTTCACAGAAAGCACCATGGAGTTTGACAATGTGTACTTATCCAACGCCAAGTTCTCCTTATCGGCTGCCAACACAAAATCTCCACTTTTTTCGAGACACGTAGGCTTACTAAAATACATCAGCGTGAGCTCTTCGCTGTTAAGTGAATTTTTTTTTCAAATATGATATGAACCATTTTCAATATAAATAACTAAAATTCGATTAGATCATAGAATCAGTAGCTAAGTCCTCATGCAGATACTTTATTTTTTAAATAACTTATTAATTCGGCAATTAAAAAAAATACCTACTTGTGATCGACATGATACTTGTAGTTCATAATCTCACTCTCTGAATTTACTAAGCGCTCGGAATAACTATCTTGTTCGTATTGGCGCAAAAATGATAAAACATTACTACTCTCTAAATCAGTGATGTTCCACAGCACTACACTACCTAAAACAATGTTTAATGTGTACTTAACAATATTTAAAATACTGCACGCAAGCTACCTTCTTTAAAGAAAAAAATTTCCCTTGGCTCGCTCTCGATTCGGTATTTCGCCACAGCATGCACCACATCACCGTCATTTTCAATTGTTCTAGGATCGTAGAGATCCTGTTTACTCAACCCATCTACTAAACTATCAAGATTGTATTCTTCTGCTGTTGCAAAAGCCACTACATTAAAAATCCCCGACTTCTTACCCTCTTCCTCAAGAGTCTTTTTCTTCCTCACTGGCCTCTTTTTTATTTGTATAGACGACACGCTATCGTGAGTACTAAGGGCGGCGGCTAAATTCTGACTAGATTGTAAAGTTGCACAAGTTTGATAAAAATTCGATTTTATAAATCTCGGAGTAGAAGTTTTAGCAACAATGGAAGCATTCGTAAAATTACAAAAAACTTGCGCTAAATTGACAGTCTTGCGACTGGTACATGTTATTAAACAATTAACTTGTTTAAAAATAAACATTGTTAGGTTAGCATGTTAGCAACTTAAAACAAGGTTAGGTAGTTAGGTTAGGTCTGCGGTATCGAGCTTTGATTTAAGCCGTCAATCGTCTACGGCGCTGAAGTCTATGCGCTGATACCACAGATTTATCTCGTCTGTGCTGATACAGTGGTTTAAAGCCAAGATCTATTAAATTAGATCGGTTGCCTCGTAACTTACAAGCCGACCGCGCAACGCCATCTTTGTATAAGTATTGCTAATATAATTTATTATATTGTCCTATCAAAAGTCTCAAAATATAATCATATAATGTTATTAAATAGTATTTACACAAAAAAATCACCAAATAACTTGAAAAACGCTGAGAAACTTGAAAATAAACTATCAGACGTCTGCAAAAATACAAAGATGACATCACATTTCCCTCTGCCGGATAAGTTACGGGGCAACCTATCTAATTTAATCGATCTTGTTCACCACCGTATACGCCAGCTCTGTAAAGTATGCGTCGAAAAATTTTTTAAAAAAATGAACAAATTCCAGGCTATTGCTCGTGTTTTGCTCATTCTTATGTAATAAATAATTTTTATTAAAGCCCTTTCCTCATGCTGAAAAATGCAAAAAACTCGTCGGCACATCCAGAGTTCAATCGAGCGCCACTGTGTCTATTGTTGAGGGGAAAAAACAGTTTAATGCATCATTTTGCTCGTGTTTTGCTCGTCTAGTTTCGATATCTACATATTAATTATTATTAATAATTAATAATAAAAACATTCATTTCCCGATTCAGAGGTTGCATTGCGCGCCACCGGCGACCTAAAGGCTTATATACATGGACATTAGGGTAAAGTACATACCTAATGGTCGCCCGACGCGGCGCGGTGAATTTGTTATTATTTTTGTTTTGAATGCGAAATATCTCAGTACTCTCGCAATTTCTCATTGACAAATTGGAGTGTATAAGGTAAGGTGGGGTGTCGATCACCGGGGTGAGTGGGCCATCGTTATTTATTTCAAAACTAGTGATACATAAAAATGCATTCTATAACGTTGGCTTCTCTACAATAGGTAAGTATATTTTATCAAGCAACTGCTTAGGTTGGCAACATTGAATCAGTTAATCAATTTCGAACCGATCAGCCGTTGAACTCATAGTGCCATAGACAAAGAACAAAGATTGAACTTGAACTTTGAACTCCACCAACGGTGTTCGAGGCTAACAACTTTGTACATTGTTTGCAGGGCTCGCTTGTTAGAAATATAAAAAACTAAAATTTTAATTATACATGTGATTTTATCACACATTATCACACTTGTGCAGTCTATTCATAAAATTCACCGTGCCGCGTGCGACCGTTATGTATTGTACCCTAACACCCTAATGTCCATGTATATAAGCCATATATATCTTTATGACTATCTTTAGGCCATAGATATTACACCCCCTAGGCCGCCGGTGGCGCGCGATGCAACCTCGGAACCGGGAAATGAATGTTTTTATTAATTATTATTCTTATTTATTAATAATATATATGTAGATATCGAAACTAGACGAGCAAGACACGAGCAAAATGCTGCATTAAACCGGTGTTTTTCCCTCAATAATAGCCACCGTGGCGCTCAATTGAACTATCGATGCTGCGCCGACGAGTTTTTTGCATTTTGCAGGATGAGGAAAGGACTTTAATAAAAATTATTTATTGCATAAGAACGAGCAAAACACGAGCAATAGCCTGGAATTTGTTAAATTTTTTTAATTTTTTTCGGCGCATACTTTACAGAGCTGTATACGCCACCGTAAAGTGACCATATACGCTGACAGAACAGTGGATAGAGTTAAACAGAGTACTGCATTCCTTTGAACCACAGATGTATAATATACTATATCTCTGTGGTTTGAACCGACAAATACCGAAACGGTGGCCATATTTACTCCATAATTAGTATTTTGAAACAATGACTGAAAGAAAAGGATATTTTCGGTAGAGATAGAGTAAAAATGGCGGACGGCCGCTACTATGCGGTACTCTGTCTATCCACAGCTCTGTACGCTGATTATTCAAATAAGTACTTCATCAGATTGCGATTCCAAGGACGAGTCATACGGGTCTGTTCTCTATTTTAAAAGGGTGGCGGCTATTGTGGAATTTTGAGACGAACCACACTTTCGTCGCAGATGTAAAGTAAAATTTCATTATGTGAACAAGAACAAGGGCATTTAAAGGTAATAGTACAAAACGTTCAAACAAAATAATCCGGACTTCTAATTAACGCCTGCTCTTCCATAGATAAGAAATTCTACTCTTCATAAATGTTAAAAATATGCGTAAAATCACAGACAGATAACTTGTAGAATAAACTACATTGAATTTCCATTGTTACTTAATTTCTGAATAGTTTATTTGCTGCTACATTATCTATCAAAAATAAACTGATCCGTTATTTTTATGAGGGATTTTAATAGATCCGTCAAATATTATATTATATTTTAACACAACGGGGTGTTAAAAATTAAAATATAGACGGGTGATTAATTTTAACGGGTGTGAATGGGAATGCACCCGATAGTCTGTGAGCGAGTCCGGCAATAAAGCGTATGCTTTATGTACTAAATGTCCCGGGTTCGGATAACTTTTGAAATTTTTTCTATTTCTTTTTACTGAATCCATCTCCTTTAGATAGGCGACATATAATTAAATTTTTCTACGTTCATGCAAAAAATAAAACTATATTGAACTACATTTGATTAAAAATCTGGTTCTTTATTGCACTAGTGCAATAAAATTTTTATTGTTTTGTTTTTATTGTTTAGTGTTTTGACATAAATATCATAACATGTCACATAGACCTAATGCCATGACATTAATGCCACCTGAATTAAACATTTTTTAATATTGTATGCAACTCGTACAAAAGTGTTTTGAACTCAATGTCACATTGTTGTATAAATAATTATTACCGTATCCTTAAACATAGTAACGTTTATCACAGAGTTGCCCGACAGACCAGATAATAAAGATACGTGTACATGACATAAGGTGCCAAGAAGGACCACTTGGTTGTTACGGAACAGGAATTTTGTCAGAGGGCATCATTGATGTTATTATCTTATAAATTGTCATATCGCCGCACTATCCTAACAACACGTCGGATACAATTTTTTTACAAATATAAATTTTTATTGTAAATGCCATAATTGATTGCATTTGATAAGCGCAAGGATTAAAATCTTTGGGTAGTGATAACATTAATTTGTGGACATGTTTTTTCATAGACCACCTCTCGTGTGTTTTGTTGACAACCTGACTATTCCTGATACGGTAGCTATTTTGTGCTGACAGCTGACAGATACTTTTTGTAGGTTAGTGGATAGTCGTCTAATGGATAAAATTATAAAATAATGAATGCTTTAGGGCTTAGCATGATAGTGAAAATGGGGTGTATTTGTACAAAAGAGTCTATCAACATAAGTGGTTCCAAATATGTCGTTAAGGAAAGACTAGGAGAAGGGTAAGTTAAGTGTTTTAAGTTATAACAGATGTGTTGGCATCATCAAGCTGTTTGGTTCCTGTGTTTCAGGGGGTTTTCTTGTGTGGATCTGGTCGAGAACACGACGACCAGGAAAAGGTATGCCATGAAACGAATAACTTGCCATAGTATAGACGATCAAAAAATAGCAATGCAGGAGATTAGTTATTATAAGCAGCTGCGGCATCCCAACATAATAGAGCTTGTAGATTCGACTTTTAAAGGTAATATTTACTGGTTACGATGTAAATTACAATAAATATGAATGCGATGTTGCACTGGTAGAATGTTTCTCAAAATTACTGTGTCAAGTTGGTTTTAATTGTAACAAAACTTTTGATTCAATTTGAGGTTACATTGAATCCTTACATAGCAGGTATCTCTATTATTGTGTTTTAGGCTCAGCCGATATAGTGGTGCAAGCAACATCAGAGGCCTTTCTGGTGTTACCTTACTATAAACGTGGAACGCTACACGACTACTTAACTTTACGTTCATTTAACAAACACTACCTAGAAATTAAAGACATACTCAGGATATTTAGTGAAATATGCCTAGCCTTGAAGTTCCTGCATGATTTCAAGCCTGACCCCATAGCGCACAGAGACTTAAAAACCGCCAACATTTGCCTGACCGAGAATTTGGACCCCATTTTGATGGATTTAGGTTAGTGCCTTGAAAAACTAGTAGGACATTTATCTGAATAGTAAAATTTACGTAGGGTCTTGTGCTCCGGCTAAGGTCCAAATCTGTGGGGCACAAGACGCACAGAAGCTGCAGGATATTGCTGCGGAACGTTCTTCTATGACTTACCGGGCCCCTGAGCTGTTCCACGTAGAAAGCTACTGCGTAATTGACCAAAGAACGGATATCTGGGTAAGCTGTTATAGCTATTCTGGTCCTTTGTTATTTGTAAATTTGTAACGTTAAGTACTCTTTTAGAGCCTGGGCTGCATTTTATATGCTCTGTTGTACTTTAAATCACCATATGACATCGTCTATGAAAGGGGCGATTCGGTTAATTTAGCTGTGATATCAGGAACTATTCATTTTCCACCAGACGCTGTTTTTAGCGAAGTAAGTAATTTATTTGTAGTGTGTGTATTCCTCAGCTTATGAAGGTTAGGGTGTTAATAAATAATATTTTCAGGATGTACATTCTCTAGTTTTGTTTATGCTTAGAGTCAATCCAACAGAGAGGCCTTTTATAGATGACGTGATTGCCAAAACGATGGACTTAAAGAACGAAATCGAAGCGATAGTTTAGGTTATTTTAGGCGCATTTTAAGTAAGGATAACTTTAAAGCGGTTTTTGCTTTCAAATATGTTTTAAAATGATAAGCAAGAAACATAAAAGTCATTTTAGTTTAGATTAATATTGTAGGGATATTTTTAAATCTAAGAAAGAGCTCTGTGTAAACACTTATATATTTATATATTTATGTAAACTGGCAAATAAGGTTTTCTTAATGGTATTTAATTTTAAACAACTTGCATATATATATATATATATATATATATATATATATATATATATATATATATATATATATATATATATATATATATATATATATATATATATATATATATATATATATATATATATATATATATATATATATATATATATATATATATATATATATATATATATATATATATATATATATTATATTACATTTAATGACATGACATACGTTTTTATATTAGTTCAAAATCCTGCAAATTTTATTTCTACCTATATCTTCAGAGACCTCGACATCTAAAAAGCTGTAATGATGCGTAAATCAGTTAATAATAAATAATTTGAACTGTTTTTATTTCAGTCAGCATATGTAAGATATGGAACATAATTATTTTATAGATAGATTTTTAGACATTTGCTGGGATTTAACGGCCCCCATGTAGTTGGCGTCATTACGTTATAATTTCCTTTTGCAGACAAATATCTTTTACATGTGATTGTATATTTTATTTATATTTATTTTCTTATTGTTATTTGTTTTGGACAGCAATATAAATAAATTTATTATGCGTATTTTTTAAATATAGTATGTACCTATATATTATCTAGTATAGTACATATCATCAATTGGATTGAGATCGGAATGTCTGGATGGCTAAGGCAAAACTTCAATGTTGTTGTCAAAGAACCAGTCCCGCACTAATATGCAGTCGTGGTGAAGCCTGTTGACAGGTTAAATTATCCGGATATAATTGGTAGACCGATGGTAACATAATGCTTTGCAGCAAATGTTCATTAGTAGGAGTGTCAGAGGTTTTGATTTGGACTTTTGTGGACGGAACCCCTGAAATAGGGCTTAAATGGAAGATCTTGCGTATATAGTAAGCCATGAAAAAAGTTAGAATGGGCGAGGTACGAGTTATGGTTTTTTATTGCAAAATGGTTTTGAAAACGTCGCACTTTTTCTACTTTTCCCTCAATAATGGAAAAAGTAATGATTTTAGAGAAAAAAGTTTCAAACACAAGTTGTTCAGCGGATGATTTTACGTAAGGATTAAGCATTTAAAAAAATGGCAAAGATTTTTTTCGCTGCGATATTTAGTGCCAAAGATAAAAAATGCGAAATTTTTTTTTCTGAAAACGTTAAAATTGGAGTATTACATAACAATTAGAATGCTTAACACAATGCGCTTTTAATACATTTTAATACGGCGACCTATTGCAACACTGTTAAGTTGAAATTTCTGATTGCTCCCCAGCCTGTTACAGCATACCGATCTTGATGAAAATTATTGCACGGTAGGTAATAACAGTATCTTTCAGCATGCCAATTTTCAGAATTTTTTATAATCAAATTAAATTTTTATTAACGAAAAACCCGTTACTAAGGATCGTAATTATTTGTCAATTTTCAACTTATGAGATGTGCAGACTTAGCTGCCGACATAGAAAAGTTCTAAATCATGATACAAAGACAATGGTATGTCAGGTTGACGAACCAAAATTGGTCAGTCGTGCGCGTGTAGCCCACATGACGTATGTCTCGCCAACATGATTTTAGGCGCGATTTTTACACAGTTGAATGATTGAAATTGACAAGATTTTGCGTTTTGTGTAGGTATACACAGAGGTGGATGGATAAGTGTGAGTATTATTATATGTGCTACAATTTTTTAAACAGTGCCAACCTGTGCTGTCACGAGGTGTTGTAATAATAGTCGAAATACTAAAGGAGGTAACCTCAAATCCTATCGCTTCCCTAAGATTGAAGAGTCCTCAAAACAATGGGTGTCTTTGTGCAAAAGAGTGGAAATGAATGAATTTAAAGAATGGTATATAGATAATAATAGTAGATATACTTACTATATTTATGTGATACGTCTGACGTAGTAATTTAAAATTCAAGTATAGTGTTTTAAATGCATTATTTTGTTCTTTGTTCGCACTTCTTTAGCTACAAAAACGCAGTGCATTGAAAATTCGATTTCTCGAGTCCTATCGTGCTGATTTAAAAAAAAACTTTTTCATAGTTTTGTCTACATTTGATGCGATATATTCATATATAAATTCGTAATAATTAACATAGCTCCCCGCAGGGTGAAGTTTTCCGTTCACCGATTCGCTAGTAGCGATTTTAAGGCTACCTTTCTCAAAAACGTCTCATATTTTATAAACTTAATTTTTGCCATCGGAAGCACTATAAGTCTTCTATAAGTAGCCAAAATTTCATGGTTATATCCTGAGCCGTTGCTTTAATAGCGCATGTATGTTTTAAAAAACGTGTTTTTCAAATTATTTCGCGGGCATGGAAAACATTAATTTGCAAAATTCGTCTCTACTAAAAGACGTAGCTCACATGATGAATGGCTAAAACTATATGCTCTAAATGATGTTGAATGTCCCATTTAGGTATAGCTTAATAAAAAAAAACGACATCCTACATCCTACTCTACATCCTACATCCTACTATAGCGTTGATTAGAGCATGATGAAGGCTAAGAATCCTTCAATCAACGGCTATAGGTAGGTAGGTATCGTGTTACGAAGTGACCGGAAATGTTGCACCTCACCTGACGTCACATTACCTGCGCGCTGACATACCATTGTCTTTGTATTACAGGATAGTTAAGGAAATGGCACGTCAAGTCGATATTGGACAGGCAACCGGATGGCGAGTGATAATCTGGGCCTTTGAGTAGTACAGAGCCCCCTCGTAGCGGCCAAAGTGACCCCAAATGGGCAGGGGCGGCGATATGGGGGTGGGGCAAAATCGAAAATTTTTTGACAAAGCAACCGGATAAAAATGCGGTAGCATTGAAGGTAATACCCTAATTATATAATAAATTTTTTTTGCCAGCCGAAACACACGGGCCGTTATTACACTAGCGAATAAATAGAAAATAAGAAAAAAAGTTATGAGGCAACCGCGTGAAAATTGGTGAGTATACTTATTAATACCACCAAACATTGGAAAAAAATTGCCATCCGATCCTGATGGTCAGTTTCGGAGAAACGACCCCTCAAAGTCGCCGAAAAACCCTTTTTTCGATTGTTTCAACAATAATTTAAAAAAACACACTAAAAATTGTTGAAATCGGATGGCGTTCGAAATTTATACTGTCCTAAGTACAGATAATAGCAACCGGACAGGGGGATGATTTTTGAAAAAATCACATATCACACAAGTCACATAATGAGCATGCACAGACTTTTTAAAGTCCAAGCAGTCGGTAAATATTCATTGAAAAGGTTTTTTCAACAATTTTGAGCAGCGAATGGCATTATTGTAATTTTAATGAAGTTTGCGGGGTGGCTAAATAGAGGTTAATTTAATCAAAATCGGATGGCATTGATACACACTATTATTTGCCCATTTGGGGTAACTTTGGCCGCTACGAGGGGACACTCTACTACTCAAAATCCCAGATTACCACCGCAGATCACACACTCGCCGTCCGGTTGCCTGTCCAATATCGGCTTGACGCAAGGATTATAGACTAACAGGATTGCTTATCGGCCACGTGTTGTTAGACAAGATCTGACGTCAGCGGTTAAGTTCGGCCGGCATCTTTTTGCGCCAACGGTCGATTCCAAATTGATGCTAGGCTTCTCTAGGCACGATGTTAATGTACCTATATATCATGACACACTACACAAACGCCGGGAAATACACCGGTGGGGCAATGAACCTACGCCGTACGTATGCGCTGACGTCAAAAGCGTGGTGGGGGCCAACGAGATTTGTCTAACGTTGCGCTTATGGGGATAAGCGATCCTGTTTAGTCTATAATCGTTGGGCTTGACCCGTGCCACCGAACATAAACAAGACAAGAAGGGTCACTCTAAGCTCCTCCCCTTGTTATGCCTATCTCACGCGAATATCGGATGCTACTCTTTTTCGATCCCTCGAAGTCGCCGACGGGCATTTACGGGCTGTCGCTCTAGAGAACGGTGAGAAAAGTATACCAGTTGTCTTTATGTGCAGGCGTGAGCGCACCAACGAACATTTTACTCTACAACATTTTTAGTTTATTTAGTGTTTTGTGTTTGGTCCTTTAATAAAATGCCACGAATCTGTTGTGTGGATGGATGTTATAGTAGAGAAGGGACCCAATCATCACTATTTCGTTGCCCCAAAGATGAAATTAGGTAAGTAAAAACGTTTTGGATGCCCATTTTGTTTTAAAATGTGAATATTATATAATAAAACCATAATACTAAAGAATTGTGTTTTATTTTAACTTTTAAGTGAGCTTTTATATATGAGAGTATGAGGATCTAGATAGGTAGGTATTCTCAATAAAGTTGTTACTAATATTTTTAGATGTCAACGTTGGAAGCATGCCTTGGGATTTGTAAATAGTCATAGGTATGCCAATATGTCTCCTGAACAATTTAATAATAAATTAAGAGTGTGTGAATTACATTTCTCTCAAGAAAGTTTTATGCATAATAATGTAAGAAGGAATCTGCAGTATAACGCTGTCCCGTCACTGAATTTGCTAAATAATAGCGGTGAAAATAGCCGACTATAGAAATCTTTCAAGTACGGACGGCAATGCTGTAGTTTACATTACTGGCTATCAGTGGCGTAGCCAGGCTTTAGGGGCGGCGGGGTAAGATATCAAAAAGGCGCAAAAACCCGTTTAGTTATTCAAATTACCTACCTACAATAAAGCGGTACTAAATTCTGAAAATATAACAAAAAATAAACATATATTACAAAAAAATAGGTACAATTGGTAATATATATAGTTT
This sequence comes from Tetropium fuscum, assembly GCA_964058915.1. Classification (NCBI taxonomy): domain Eukaryota; kingdom Metazoa; phylum Arthropoda; class Insecta; order Coleoptera; family Cerambycidae; genus Tetropium; species Tetropium fuscum. The sequence continues at coordinate 5,610 of CAXKVY010015994.1, read as the reverse complement.
CATTCAATCATTGGTAATATATTATATAGTGTTATTGTAAACGCCGTTGTTTTACGGCCATAAACTGATCAACTATGACAGAGAGGTCCAAATTTTTAACATATTCGTATTCGATATTCAATAATGCTATGTCATTTAAACGCTGCTCTGTCATAGTAGATCGATTATAGGTTTTTATATTTTTTAGCCTACTGAATGATCGTTCTGTGTTATTTATTATTTTTTATTATTGCGTTATATTTTATATATTTCCACTAAAAGAAAATTTCTTCCTTTTTGAGTTGTTCAAAAAGGGAACTAAATGACTTATATTCGTTAATAAGGTTCGAATTTATATCTGATTCATAAAAAGTTATAAGGTCCATTAATCCCTTTATGTCAATATCTGCATTCGAAATCGTGGAAGACTCAAAGCAGATAAATTTATTTGACACATTTAAAAAATCCTCAAATCTTTCGGCCATGGTTGGAATAAACGTATCTAACGCGACATAAAAAATGTTTGTTTTAAATGTATGCCTCGGATTCATTTCCTTTCGATCATCAGGTGCTTCATCATGAAAATGCTTAGTTTTTTTTAACCTTTTAGAATATTATTCAGTAGTGATATTACACTATCATATTACACTGTCATGCGCTTAAAGATATTTCACCGTCTATAATTTTTTTCAATGAATGAACAAGAACCTCAATATTTTCATATATAGAATTAACGGCTCTGGTATGGCTGGCCCAGCGTGTCGTAGAAAGCCTTTTTAATGTAGTAATTGTACCACCGACTGACTGACGACCTGTCCGGACCTGCCACCAGTGTTGCTGTGTTATTCCCGGGTCAAAGCTTTTCGTGCTGAAGCTACAAAATTGTGCCAGTTTGTCAATTTGTGGCCTAATTATAGTGGCGGTAATTTTGAACGTCCGTCGGCGTCGAGATAAATATTGATGATTGATGTAAAATCTTACTTAATCGGAACCGAACTATCTGCCGATCAGCCATCTAGTATCGAGTTTCGGCCGGGCTGTCGTGTCGTGGATTCAATGTTGTCAGGCCAGAGTGCTTCAATAAATGGTAGTTTGGGGCGCTAATACTCCAGGGGGGGGCAATTGCCCCCCTTTGCCCCCTGTGGCTACGCCACTGCTGGCTGTCTATTAAACAAATGTTTGTTGCAACACTCTTGTAAACACTTGCATAAAGTATAATACTGAAAAGACATTACAAAAAGAAGCTGATGTTTTTTTAGGCTTTAAGGCATATTCGACTTCTAAAAACTATGGAGGTTTGAAGTTACCTCCTAGTAACATTGTAGAATATGTCAAACAACTGGAAACAATCTTTCTTGAAAATTTTAATAAAATTAGTTGTCACGAGAACGTTGGAGCAAAACTAAAGAAATTATATGAAAATGTATTATTTATACATCCTTGTGAAGAGTTTCCTCATAAATATTTTTTAAAACTATATTGTAGGGTGCGTATTTATTTTACAATTAAATTTGCTAACCGGGACATAAAAAATTGTTATTCTTTAAAAAAATCAATGAAACCTAACATAAAGTTAACCATCTTAAAAAATCTTTAAGTAGGTACTCTTTGATGGCCTCTAATTTGGAACAACCTTTATTTATTTTATGTAATACTGTATGTTAACATGTATTCAAATAATATTTTATGTTAACATGTAATTTAAATCCCTATTTTGATTTAGTTGGTATTTGCAACTTCTTTACGGTTAGTTTTTATAATTATAAGCTTTCACCAACAGTATTTTTTACAATTTTACGTTTTTCCCTTTTTTTCCTAATGCACACAAAGTATATTTTGCTTTGGTCACAATCAAAATTATTATGGTGAAATGTTTTTGAATCACCCCGGTAAGTTTGCATAAAGCTCGTACACCCTCGTAAAAACAGGCTCTGGTAAAAACAGGCTCTGTACAGGGACACCTGCACAGCTGCATGAATCGTCGGCGCGTCTTTGTAAGCGCAAGATCAAAGTTCCGACGGACTGTGACCCTTCTTGTCTTGTTTGTGATCGGTGCCCGTGCCTAGAGAAGTGTTATCTGACCAAGCATAAATTTGGAATCGACCGTTGGCGCAAAAGGATGCCGGCCGAACTTAACCGCTGACGTCAGATCTTGACTAACAACACCGATAAGCAATCCTGTTGTTAGTCTATAATCCTTGGGGCTTGACGTGCCATTTCCTTGAATATGATTCTTCCTCTACAGTGTCGCTCATTACAGAATACATTAGACATCTTCTTCCTCCTGTATATTTTCAAGGCAACGCAGAATTAAGGTAGAATTAATATGGGAGCGCAAAATTAAGAATCACTAGTACCATTCACATAGAAAGGTAAAACGTAGAATTAATATCAGCAGCGCATGCGCACTCACGAGATCCAGAAAAAAAACAAATGCATATTTACCAGAGTTTATAGTGATTTTTGCAGTTTTGTAGGTTAATTTGGTTGTTTTGAAACTGAAACAATTCCAATTTGGCTTATAATTTATAATACCAAGAAGCAATTGGTACATAGGCATACATTTTTTAATTTAAATATACCTCTACATATTTTATACAAATTTATATTATTTTGTTTTAGAAGTAAATATTGCAAAACAATATTATGAAATCATATCAATTTGTATTCTTCCGGCAAAGTAATTCTTTTCCGCTCTCAAATGAGACAATCACTGGACATTAGCACCCCATACGGTTTCCTAGATATCTTTGAATCTCGATTAATTGATGATACCTACTAATTTAATATGATTCTTGAAACATTTCCTGACTGAACGGATTTCTGTAGTTGACGCCTATGAAGGTTCGGGTGTTTCCGCAAGCTTAGGCTGCTAGCTCTGGCAGCTATTTTCACATCGGTTATTAGAATTTAGTATTTTTTTCTTTATTTCTGTACAATATGTTAGCTGTTCGAAATATGCAAAAAACTATATTGTCAATCATTTTGGCCTTGCTGCTATTACTATAGGAAGGAAGATATCCTATTATTAAGTACAGTTTTTACGAACTCTTAAACGCGAATAAACGCTTTCACCCCGGAAGCGTGCTAGCCTCTTATAGATAACACGTAATAATCCTGGCGCCTATGAAATTACTCCTAGTAAAGCCATAACACAATACACAGGTAAAAACTACCCTACAAATTCCAAGAATAATTGTAAACCTTCATTATTAACCCCTGCTCTCAAGTTAATTCTCTCTGACTTGGCCAAAATTCCCCTTCTACAACGTCCTATATTTCTCGGTCCCTCAAAAAATCAAATGTTAGAACCAAAAACTAAACTGACTAAATTGAGCCTCCGTCATCTTAAGAGTAGGTATACCTAATCTATAAAAATGTTGGTGGTGTTTTGTGTGTCAATCATCTCTAGATTGGTGTTAGTTTATTGCGAACCAAAGCCTGCTATATACTTCGATAACGGCTTTGATCAGACTGCCGTGGAGAAGCTGATGACACAGACGGAAAAAGTGGAATTCGAGCTGGAAATTTTGAATCTTTTGGGATTGCCACAAAGGCCTAGGAGAGTTAGGAGTCCCTTGAAGAAGTCTGCTTCAAGGTAAAATCACTCGTCATTACATATACAAATATCCAAGTACACAAAGAAACATTTACAAAATGTTTATTAGATGAAACGATTCATTTTAAGTTGAATTAATGTTAAATTGAATATGAATTGCAACAAACTTTGGACTCATATTTCTCGTTTTTTAGATGTTTAAACTTTGGTATAACAACATTAAGTATCAACATGCACCAAATAAACATTTCATAAACGTTAAATTGACATCAGTTCAAAATATTTATATAATGCCAAATAAAGAAAAACCAATGTTCTTCAAAACATTTAGTTAATTGTATTAAAATAAGGATGTTAAAATTTATGTCCACATAGTTTGAATGGGTTACAAACATTTAAGAAATGTTTTTTATAACGTTAATTTATCTCTGTGAATTAACATTTTTATAATGTCAACTATAGTTACTCCTGTATTGCTATAATCAACAAGAGTCTATACAAAATTGATGTTTTAGTGAAGTTGATAAGATTAATCATTTCAATTTATTGTGTTAAATATTTTAATATCCGTTTCCATATGTTCCAGAAGTTTTTCGAGGAATTAACCTAAACAAAGTAAACATGAAGATTATTTCATAACGTGTTAGTTTCCAGAAATATAACAAACTGAAAACGATTAGTCTCATCCATTTTTAAACAATCAATTTTATATGTTTGTTATTGCAATAGAAGAGTAACTATAATGGACACTATAAAAATGTCAATTCGCAAAAATAAATAAACATTATAAAAAACATTTCTTACAAGTTTGTAACTCATGGTCATCAAAAATCTTTAAAATATCTTTCCATTAATTTTCAAGTACTTTCGTAAGTAATATCATAAGGGCATATAATCTTTTTCACAGGGAAAATTAGAACCCGAATGGTATTTGACAAGACTATTTTTGCATACACATAGCTTACAAAACATACTACCTATTATACATGCATACATAATAAATATGTAGGTATTAATTTGAAAATTGAAAAACATGTAATTTATTTAATCACAAAATACTACAAACTTAATTATTTATGGTACAATTAAAATATAAATTGCAGTTTTGGTACACAGTAGGGGTATTGTTTGAAATCTTTGTTAACTTCTCGATAACGTTGGATGTAGGTAAATCATTAATGTTGCTGATGGGTCCAGCTCAAGGTTACTAAAAGGAGATAGGTTGCACGGTAACTCGGCGGGGGGAGAGACGTGACAAGGGGATGTCGCGTCATCGAGATTGCCAGATGTTTGTTTACGTTTTATTTGTTTGCGTTTTTAGCTTTAGCCAGAGACAACTTTAGCTAGTCTAGATACATTTACTGCGTTAGTTTATGCTTATAGTGCTTGTGTAAATTTCATTGTGAATTAAGTGTGTGTGTGACGATAAAAACTAGTATTATTTTCGAACATTTGTTATATTATTATAAAGACTGATCAGATTGTCTTCCTTCTTTAAGGTGAGTGTTTCTGCTATAAATCTGGTATAAAAATTGTTTTGATAAATATTTGTTAATATAGATGCCTGGTGGAATTGTTTGTAGTATAGCTACATGCAAAAACAATTCGAAAACTACAAAGAAAGATGGAGAAAAGTTGATGTTCTTTACTTTTCCGAAAGATCCTAAAATTCAAAAGGAATGGGTACGAAAGTGTCATCGTAAAGATAAATGGAGTCCTATTAATAAACGGATATGCAGTAAACATTTTAAGCTTTCCGACTATGAAGACGAACTTCAGGCCAGATTGTTGAAACTACACCCCAAGAAGCTAAAAAAAAATGGTAAGTTCAAAAGTTGCTAAGAAGGCCTTTTATTTTATTATTTTTTTCAGCTATTCCTTCATTATTTTTACCAGGCGGGGAAGAAGAAAAACAGCAAAGTTCAGAAAGAGCCAAGCGAATGATGCGAAAAGAAACGAAGGTAATCGTGGAAGATTTACTTTCCAAGGAATTCCAGGAAACTCCTTTGGAATTATGTGAAACAACACATAAACATTTGACCTTTTTAATATGCTAGATTCGTGCAAACAGA
>CAXKVY010015993.1:0-10701 GCA_964058915.1 Tetropium fuscum | reverse complement strand
TGTACATATTTTGTATTTTAATTCGTAAATGTTTTAAGTATTTAGATACATTTTGTTAATATTTTTTGACTTTTGTCCACCTGATCTAACGTAGACTAATTTAAAATAAATCACCTTTGAAATAGTTTGAGAGATACCATAGAAACGCAGCATACATTCCAAACACTGTACCTGTATCTGTAAGTGCGGATCAGAGATCCGCTGCACTTAGGCCCCATTGGGCCCCTTGTGCTTCCTCAGCGAGGGAAATGTCTCCCTAGGCCATCGACCAGGTTAGTGTTGTAAAAAAAGGTGATGATGTTGCCTATGGGCATTTCCCTCAAATTGGCCATAGAAGGCCAACGTTTCCCCAATATGGATTCTCTTGTCTATGACGCGGCGGGACATTCAAAAAGTACATGCTCGACCGTTTCATCTTCTTGTTCACATCCTCTGCAGATGGGTGTGCCACTTTGTCTCATGTTATAGAGGTGCTTCCTTACCCGTGTCCGGTTAGGATTCCTGTTACAATACGTAGTTTTCCCCTAGACATTGTCAGATACTTCCTCGCCGTCTCTTCGCTGGGATATCTCAGGAGATTTCTGGCCAGCTCAGAAGTTTCGCTGCAATTGGTAGTTTACTTGAAGGACCAGGCCCACGGATTCTCAGGCTGGCTGCCTTCTTGTCCAGTTTGTCAGCTTCTTTATTGCCGTTGCATTGTGAGTGTCCTTTGACCCAACATAGGCAGATGTTATTCATCTGACAGGCTCTCACAAGCGCTTGGTGACATTCCTATGTTGCCAGTAGTGATTATCTACTATCTGTGCAGATTCTTATTGTCTTGCCCGTTATTTCTCTCCCAGCAATCTCTTGTGCGGCTATGGTTATACCTGCGAGTTCTGTTTGTACTACACTGGCATGTTTATCCATAGTCCAGTTGCATCGGAGTCGTAGATTTCTGGAATATATACCAGAGCCTGCTCTTTCATTGTTCTTTGATTCGTCTGTGAAGACATAGTTTTCACCTTCAACGCCGGTCTCATCTTCACCAGTAGTTTCTATGGTGTAAGGTTTATTAGAGACAAGCCGAGGCGGAATTCCATCTGCAGATGCCTGTAAAAGGGGTATCGTTTAGACATACTCAGTCCACAGGCGGCTTCTGATTTGGCCACATCTTGCGTTTGGTAGTATGCCAACGGATTTGGGGTGAATCATGGTAGTCAAAGCCACTTCTTCTAGATGTAGATCTAGCGGTGGAAGACACATAATTACCTCCATTGCTCTCGTTGGTGTTGTTCGCATAGCTCCGGTTATGCTCAGACAGGCATCTTTTGCACCTGGCATAGCTTGAGTTTTGTTGTTATTTATTGACTCTTGGGCCACCAAACAACAGCTCCATGGGCCATTATTGGTCTTATGATAGCAGTGTATATCCACAGTACCACCCTGGGTTTCATTGCCCAGGTTTTCCTTAAGGTTCTACGACACTGCTAATATGATATGTAGTTTAGTTTAGCATCGAAAGTTATCCTCAAGTATTTCACCTGTGGTGCAAAATTTAATGCTGTCAAACACTGCATTATCAGCGTTGTTTATTTTCTGTCAATTAAATTTATAACGAACACATGTACTCGGAAGATAATTCGCGACATTCACAATAATACCAGTGTCACAAACGAACGCGAATTTATTGCCAGAAAAATCCAAGTCAAGATATAATAATAATATTACAATATAATAATAATATCTCTACCCCTCATTGTAACTGAAATGGTTAGCCCAGAAGTCAGAGGCTTGTGCGGGAGAAGGGGCGGCATATTATTATTTCGCGAGCCCCATGTGCGACTAGGATCGACTTCGCTTGGCAAATTCTAACAACCATTCAGTGCAGAAGTGAGGGAAAACTGGAAAACCTCATTACTTAGAACCTGGAAAACCTCATCTTGATAAATTACTGAAAATTTATTTCGCACCAGTTCGGGGTATCGCACATACACTGCTGCTAGGTGATCGAGCCGAGAGCTAAAGCGCCAACCGCTCGACCACCGTCCCCATAATTGATATGAACACTTTCCAACTTTTTATTGAATGGCGATTTATTCTTCTGGTTTACTTGGTCGAAAAACTATGTCTATTAAATATTCCACGTTATGGAGTCGATTCTCAATGCTAAAGAGTTCTTTGGACATAAAAGAAAATGCTAACATTAACAAGTATCCAAAAGCTTTCTTGAAGCATCAAGCTGTCCAAATTTTTAACATCAGAACAAGTAACCAAATTTTTATGTAAATCTCTATATAAACAATATCTACTACTAGAAGCAATTTTAGTGTTTAGGATCTTTGAAAAAAAGTTATAAGCTAAATTAGTTGTACCTAATATTGTTTTCTTTCTGTTTTTTCGTAATAACACCTAAGCTATGCGTACTCGACTACATTTTCATGTACAAAAATAAAGTACTTCCGATTTCCTAGTTTTTTTTGTTAATCACTCTGATATTAGATTGAATAAAAATGATAGGTACATGGAAGGCACCGAACCAACCGTTACACGTCATGACGCAGAGGATTAAATAAAACACTTTGGCTACTGACTACTCCTTCTGGAGTTTTTTTTAGACTCGCAGTTTTTTAAAGAACTTCTACCTTATTTATTTTCCCTACAACTACCATCTATTGACAAAACCCCAAACTTTTATGTCAACTTTTTACCCACGGACCAGAAGAAACGATACATGTAGAAATCAGTAGAATCTGCGGTCATATATGGTACACAGCCGAAAGATTGCGCATTTCTCATCTTGAATGAAATTGATTCTCCTTGCAGCTTCCTCTGTCATTATGGTATACTAAATCCTCTCATGACAACCATATTATTTTCAATTTAATTATGCAACTTATGCTAACATGGAAAAGGTTGGCAATAGCACTTAAAGACAACCCATCATTTAAATAATTCACGATGCATGTCATTTCCGCATTTGAAAAGCTTCACCATGGTTTAAAATAAATTATTAAATGGAAATAAATATAACAGGAAGTCAGTTTTGACATTTCAAATTAATAAATTCACAGGCATCTATCTACACATTACTGCAAATATTATTGAAAGCCATAATTACTTAAGTAAATAAAATCGTTTGCTTGCAACTGCTCGCCACTGTTCATTTAGATTTTGCTTTATATACATTAACGCACTCTTATCATTTTTGTTCGTTAGCATTTTTATAATAGGCCTTATAACCTGGTATATTAAATTGATTACATGAAATCTGAAAACATTTAGTTAATGCTATGATGTCACAATGAAACAATTACATGATATATAATACTATTACATGGTATATAATACCATTGCGTGATATATAATATTAGAATTTGTTTAATAAATAATTGTTCATCAGTAATCATGGTAGGATTAGTTGAAATAATTTCGCTCTTTAATAGACATTTCACTAAATCTTTTTTAACGGGAATGTTCTGTTTCGATTGAAATTTAAATTATTAGAGTTATCGTTGCTAATGCTAAAAATACCAGTACAATAAGGAACTATATGAAACCGGTATGTAATTTACATAACAATTTAAAACTGCTGTTAGACAACGACAGACGGCTAATATTTGTGGAGTGCATTTACAGGTTTACTGCCTTGTTCATTTTTAGTGGTTACATAATGTAGGATTGTCCACATTCCTAAATGGCAAGTTTATAAGTTGTATTGCAAATATTAAGGCCTTCAACTAAATATGGAATAAAATATTTACTTTGTGGTAATTCTTTAAAACAAAATATAGAAAAATAGACAAGGAAATACTTAAACGTTTAACTATTTACACATCTTTGAGGTCCAAATGGTCTTATAATATAATCTAATACCAGTATTAGATTGTATCAAATATATATTTATAAGATTGCACTTCACATATAAGTAGTCCCGGAGACAGAAACATTTTTCACTAATAGCATTAGTTATCGTGAAAGTTTAATTATTAGCTTAGGTATGTAACAAAGTAAAGCCGGCGTCAGCCACGTGGATCACGTCGGGTTTGATAGTGGGCGGGGTGCGGGAGTTGTTAACAAAAGTTCAAAATAAAGTGGTATTAGTAATCGTGAAACTTATATGTATACATTATTTTAGACGCATTTAAAGTTCTCAGTCGCTGTATGTAAACGGTTGTCCTAACAATTAATAACATAACGTAAAAGTCATAACAATTATTTAAAAAAAATAAAAGAGAAAAAATTAAAAGCATATGAAATCAAAATTTTGAACAAATACCTTTATCGTTATCATTGATAAACCGAAAATAATTGTTTTATTGAACAAGCATATTTTTTTCCTGTAAAAATTAGAAATAATACGGTACCTATATATAAAGGTAAAAAGTGGTAAACCATAAGTAAAAAATTAGGTAACTTTGCACGACCCTATCTCAGCTAATTTTTATCAAAATACTTCTGTCGGTCACTGTTTTGATGAAAGTTGCGTTAGCTTTCTTTTTTGTGAGCTAATGCCTACATCTAAATCCACTAGGACAGTTATACACAATTTTTCGTTTTTTAAAATATTTTTTCTTATTTTACGGAAAAAAAGTTTTTTGATTTTAACATTTGCCGTTTCAATAGGAAATTTGACTGTACAAGAAATCGTATTATGTGTATAATAATAAAAATGCAAAGGCATTCGCTGGGTGGTCGGATATTTTTCTAGATGGATTTCTTCGGAGAACGGGTATTGCCAGTATTCAATTGAATTGCAATCCATTTAAATTGAGATGTTTTTTGCAAAATCTATAATTTTTAACACGTTTACACACATTGTTTCTTATACAAGAGTGTTCTTATGTTCACTTTAATTTGTATTTTTCCTCTAGTCCCATCAGTTCAGAAACTACACTTAATATCACTTGCGATTTCTATAATTTTTCCTGAAACCTAAAATAAAAGATACATGATACAAACAAATTCTTAAAGTAAGTACCGATTAAGTATAATTACTTATTAAGAAGCTTGAGAAGTCCTAAAGAAATATTCAGTTATTTTCTAGATCGTGATATTGGCGAAGGTGCCAATGTTAATACAGTGGAACTAGTTGGCACAGTGAAATTCACAATGAAGCCATCCATTGGCGAAGTCGCCAATGTTAATACAGTGAAACTAATGTGCACAGTGAAATTTACAATAAAGCCATACTTTACGCGCAGTATTATACAAAAAGGAATTTTACTAAATTGGCATGGTACTAAATCGGCATTATCTAAAATAAAAATGCTTGGATTTTGTAACACCGGCAAAAGTCTTTATGCCAGTCACTTTGAACAATTTATGCTTCTGTGTAACCTAAGCCTAAGCTTCCACATATTCTTTGTCGTTTTTAACTATTTTGCGTACAGCCTTTTAATAGATTTTTAGAGCCCCACACACTCGCCTTATACATACTTACTTATACCTTATAGCTTTTTGCGACAAACAAGGTCGAGTATATCTTTATCGATAATAAAGGTTATGACATTATGCTTATTACAGCAAATCTCAAAAATACCTTATTATTTAAAAATTCCCCACAATGCATGTTTACTATTGCATCAGTAGAAGTAGAGTAAAATGAAGAAATTTTACACAAATTGACAGTTCTCTGAAATTGACCTGTACACTGCCTGCCATCACCATCCGCAATCGACGACTTATGTAACGCGTGTACATAAATTGGCGTAACTGTCGAACTATTTTGAATTGAAGTAACTGAAGACTATGTCGAAAAATCTCACCTTACAGATTAAGATACAAACAATATTTAAATAAAGACAAGGACATATAGAGCTCCTGATGTTATTCCTTACACTATATTATATCGGCATACATACCAAGACCGGGATTCTTGCGGTGAATACACTTTATAATATATGCATTTTTGTGAAGATCAACTGATGCTTTTGATCTTTGGCAGCAACGCACGAACATTAAAAAACAATGATTTATTAAACTTTCCATGACAGTAATGGTACAGGCAGATTTGCATAATACATTATGCTACCAGTCTACAGCTAATAATTAAGCGTTCGCAAATATGAGCCTATACACAGTGCACACATTGGATGGCATACAAAAATGAACTATTGGTCTGAGTTTATTTTAGATCCAACTAAATTTAATCTGTATTAATCAACTCTGTAACTCAATTATGTTGGTTTAAAATATAATATACTATATTTCTGTTGATATATATATATATATATATATATATATATATATATATATATATATATATATATATATATATATATATATATATATATATATATATATATATATATATATATATACAGAGTGTTTCAGTTTTTAATCCCAGGACATTAGAAGGTCGTAGAAAAAGATATTTTGCCATCGAGAGAATATGATCGACGTTATCATGAGAAAAGGCGTCCAGACTCACGCGTTTTTGTAAAAACTCATTCACGTTTTACGGAAGATGGTGTTGGAGGAATAATCCCGAACAAAACAAGAATTTCAATAATAACAACAGCAGAAGAAATATGCGGATTCTTAGAGAGTTATGTTAGAATGAATGGCCTCACGATACATCATTATATAAAAGTATATTAGAATACGTTTTTGAGATATTTAGATACACGAAACAGTTTTTTAGATATTTATTAAAAAAAATGGTTTCCACCCTAATCCTTTATTGGGGTAGGAAAAATATTCTGCCTGAAATAACTTTTTCTACAGCCTCCTGGGATTAAAAACTGAAACACCATGTATATATATATATATATCTATCTATATATATATATATATATATATATATATATATATATATATATATATATATATATATATATATATATATATATATATATATATATATATATATATATATATATATATATATATACATATATATATATATATATATATATACATATATATATATATATATATATATATATATATATATATATATATATATATATATATATATATATATATATATATATATATATATATATATATATATATATATATATATATATATATATATATATATATATATATATATATATATATATATATATATATATATATATATATACACACATATATATATATATATATATATATATATATATATATATATATATATATATATATATATATATATATATATATATATATATATATATATATATTTTGTGAAAAGTAATCTTGGGTTTGTAGCATTTCATTACATAGAGAAATAAGCAAATTGACGAATAAGAAGGAAGATACACTTACCAGTGCTATATCTAGACATACATACGGAAACGAACCACTATACACACGGAAACGAACCACTTAGAAGTTGTACAAGTTCTTTCACCTTTATTGAGGATCTTCAGAGCAGTGTACGATTTGTTTCATTGATCATTTATACTTTCGTTTCCGTATGTATGTCCAGATATAGCACGGGTAAGTGTATCTTCCTTCTTATTCGTCTATTTGCTTTTTCTCTACGTAATGAAATGCTACAAACCCAAGATTACTTTTCACAAAACAAATATGAATAGCAACGAATTTCAAAGCTAATATATATATATATATATATATATATATATATATATATATATATATATATATATATATATATATATATATATATATACACTGCGCAACTTATTTAACGCACAACCAAAAAGTTAACTCAAATTTGACGTTATGTATTTTCGACAATATTTGTTTGTTTTGGTCGATTTTTTTTCAAATTGTAGGTTTTTCTCTTAGGAATATCACTGTCTCAGTTGTTTTGGTAAAACGAATGATTTTGATATTATACCAGGTGCTATAAAAATGTTATATTTTTTTCCGAAATTTCAAAACGTCCTGTGGGCTATACAAGGTATTGCAAGTTATTGCAATTAAAGCCAATTTAAAGCCTCATGTGTTTTCTACATTTTCTTTTTTTATTCATTTGTTTATCTCTGTTACTTCATGAAATACACCGTTTTGAAACACCATATGCTTTTATTCACATGAAATGCATTTATCGGACAACTCAAACAGCTAGCAAGCTATGGAAATCGAAGATTACACGTCATAAACTGACAACTGTGTCATTAGTTTTTTGTTGACAGTCCAGCAATAATTAGTGAATAATGGAACGCCAAACCAGAAATTTAACTCGTGATGAATGTGTTGAGGCAGCTACATTACATGGTGAAGGGTGGAGTTACAACCGCATAGCTGGAAGGTTGGGAGTGTCTCACACAACTATAGCGAGAGCAATTCAGGGTACGCGGAAACAGGAGAACATTCCAGACGGGCCGGTCAAGGTAGATCTCGTGTTACCTCTGCTATCCAGGATCGCTTTTTAAGAGTAAATGCTGCAAGACAACGATTTATAACTACAACACATTTAAGAGCACAACTTCAACACGCAGGTGGTCCACTCATATGCGTTCAAACTGTACGCCGATGACTGAGGGAGGCAAATTTAAGACCCAGGATTGCTGCTCGAGGACCCGCATTGACAGTAGATCATCGTAGAGCCAGATTGAATTTGGCCGATGAGAATCATGCCAATGAATTGGATGGAAGCAGATTGGGAACGTATTCTTTGGACTGATGAGTCAAGGTTCAGTTTGTATAATTGTGACAGACGTAATCGCGTCTACCGAAGACCCGATGAGCGATACAGTCAATGCAATTTTTTGCACGCAACTTTATATGGAGGTGGATCCGTCATGGTGTGCGCGGAATATCTTTGACTGGGCGAACGGACTTGGTAACTGTGAATGGAAATCTCAATTCTGACAGATACATCACAGACATTCTTGAAGCGCATGTTTTGCCTTATGCCCCCTATATAGGACCCAATTTTTTACTTATGCAAGACAATGCGCGTCCCCACACGAGTCTTATCGTGAGAAATTATCTTGAAGAAGTAGGAATTGATCACATAGACTGGCCAGCCCGTAGCCCCGACCTTAACCCCATTGAACATGTTTGAGATTTTATCGGTCGGCGGTTACGAAGTGAGGGACGACAACCCCAAAATTTACAAGAATTGGAAGGACGCCTAGTCGAATTACGGAATGGCCTAGATCAGAACCTAATCAGAACTTTGGTTTTAAGTATGAACCAAAGATGTCGGGAGGTAATTCGCGGAAGGGGTGGAAACACCAGATACTAATTCTCTATTTACTTTTGTTTTGTTTCCTGTTATTCGTTGTTTTATTGATTAAAGCAATCCATTTTTCTAGGTATGTTTTTTGAGTTTTTGTCCTTTTAAGACCTTTTTCTCTTCTAAGACACCTTGCATCTCTCAATAAATTATAAGATATCAAGGAAAACAGAACGCAAAATGAGGCATTGAACCAGTATAATGAGTAATAAATAATGAGCACTTGACAAAAAAGAAAGTTAATAAATTTAATAAAAATCACGTCAACTCAAAAATTGGATATTTTATGAAGTAACAGAGATAAACAAATGAATAAAAAAAGAAAATGTAGAAAAAACATGAGGCTTTAAATTGGCTATAATTGCAATAACTTGCAATACCTTGTAGAGCCCACAGGACGTTTTGAAGTTTCGGAAAAAAACATAACATTTTTATAGCACCTGGTATAATATCAAAATCATTCGTTTTACCAAAACAACTAAGACAGTGATATTCCTAAGAGAAAAACCTACAATTTGAAAAAAAAATCGACCAAAACGAACAAAAATTGTCGAAAATACATAACGTCAAATTTGAGTTAACTTTTTGGTTGTGCGTTAAATAAGTTGCGCAGTATATATATATATATATATATATATATATATATATATATATATATATATATATATATATATATATATATATATATATATATATATATATATATATATATATATTAGCTTTGAAGTTCTTTGCTATTCAGATTTGTTTTGCGAGAAGAAATCTATGGTTTCCCACCCTAATCCTTTATTGGGGTAGGAAAAATATTCTTATAAATATATTATAAGGGTAAGTTTTTCTACTCCCTTGTAACAATACCTCAGGGTTACAAAAACTGTAACACATGGTCATTTTATTAGCGAACGTTGCAATTTTCCGCCAAATTACAATCTTCACATTCACCTCTTAAAATCTTTCGCATCAATTTAGAAACACCCTGTATATATTTAGTATTAAGACAATTCCACCTGTAATATACAATCAAATGGCCCTCCAGGTGTTCCAGATATGACGTCATCGGTAAATGCTTTGCGTGGCAATATTACAATTTTCCTGTAGATTCTTGTAGATTAGCTCTTTATGAGTTAAGCAATATAGCACTTTATATTTATTTTGAGAAACAGAGGTTTAAAAATGTAGTGATCTCTACCGGTATACACACAAAAATTTCATACTGCTGCTTTAAAAATAACAAGCTAGATGGCCATGTAGCCTAAAGCCGTACAAATCACATGTCAGTATTTTTGATACCTTTATATAATTTCGAAGTCAATTAACTATCAACGACGTTCTGGATTTAAACCCAACCAGTACCACGATTATATTCTATTTTACGTTATATATTGAGATTTTTAATATTCTGATGCGGGTTTCGCCCGTAAAGTTCCATTCATTTAGTTAAAATTTTGAAATTGTTTTCAAGTTTAAGCTATTGATATTTTTTACCTTTAAATGGATTATTTCAAGGATAAACAAGGTCATATGATATTGAAATATTTTTTTTGGAATTCGTGTAAATTCGG
>CAXKVY010015992.1:0-7500 GCA_964058915.1 Tetropium fuscum | reverse complement strand
CAGAATCCAATATCAGCAGCAAATAGCTCTTCTAAAATCAGCATTTTTAAAAGCTTACGAGACATAATCACGTCCTCTGGTAAAGCATTCCTTTGTGCAATTTATAAACACTTATAAACACGTTCAAGGCTAGCCATATTCATCACGTTACCTTCTACCAGAAATTCCCTTCAAGTTTCAAAAAAAATCAGTTTCTTCTTTTGGAACGTTTTCCTTTGATTCAGAACCATCTTTGTTTTTTCTTAAAATGTTAGGGTCATTAACGGTCCGACATGAATTATGGTAGTATATATCACGAGCATGTGTATCTAAGGGTTGCTGGCACTCGCTTAATTTACCTTGTAAAATTCTGTTGTTACTAAGTGTTGCTCAGGTCTGTAAATTTAAGCAAGCCAATTCCGTCTGCATGAATTATAATATCTGAAAACGAGTTTCTTCGCGTTCACAAATATGTCATTAGACACACATACCTATCAGTAGATTCGTTTTTAGGGTTATTATGCGTTGTTTGGTATTTTTCTGGAGACGCTCAAAAGACGATTTGTTTGTGTACGTAGAATAACAAAACTTATGGTAACCTCTTTTATTATTTTTAAGGTCATTGTCATTGAAAGATTATTAAACCGATTTAATTTTTTTATATATTCCTCATCCCGCACACCACAGTTTCATATAACCACAGGTCCCGTTAATAAAAGTGTTTCATATAACTTTGGGTATATTAATTATTCTTTGCTTTTGGACTTTTGGCACATAATGCAAAATTTAAAATCTGTTTTCCACTGTCTCTGTTCTCTGGAATGGGCATCCACTTTGATCATCAACACTTCAATCATCAACAACATCCATATTTGCACTAAAACAAAGAAAATGTAGCATTGTTAATAACAAATAAATGTACAATGTATAGGTACTTGCACAGGAAAAAGATATGTGAGAAATGATCTATTCCAAAATTGAGTGATTTTTTAACTCATTTCCGAGTTAAATTTAGTCATATTTGAGTAACTACAGTAACTAAAATCTGAGTAATTTATTATTATCTCAGATGCCAACATTACATTTCAATTAGTCCGGACGATAACATGCACAAATGGAAGCCACCTTGCATTTTTGGCACAGTACAAGCATTGAAATTTGGCGATTTAGTAAACTTTTACGAAAAAAACTACAATTTATTCATTTTGTCATTTTGAAAAAAAAAGGATCTTGGATCTGGGCTTGGTGTCTGAAATATGTCAAATGCCGCATATGTAACAAAAACAAATCTCAGCGAAAATTTGGATTTACCCGTGAATGTAGGCAACCATGCCATCACAGGGGCCCGACAGCGATGAAATTTCTTATATTGAAGCTTAGGGTCACTATGTTATATTCTCATACTTACCAATCTTCATTAGCATTATTGATAAATCACTTAATTTGATCCGTTTTATCTAGAGATAATTCGCAACTTCGTCTAGCACCAATCACTTTAAAATCACAATTTAAACTAAGTAAATGTGTGTATTTATTGTCCGTTGTATTTTCTGTCTCCGTCGCCTCGCGTAATTTCAGGTCAGGAGGAAAGTTTTCTTGGACCGAGTTTCATTCTGTCGGAGTTTAATTCGTTGTTGCTTGACATAAATCTGCCGCGCGACCAGTGGCTCTCATTGATATTGGCCTTGGGGGATAAAAAATTATATTTTCCCAAAAGCATGTTTTTTGTGTGTTATTTTATAAAAGTTACTCTTGTACCCTCTCTCGCCCCCTCAAAATCCCCTGCACTGATTTTGGGGGTGTTAACCGGTAGTACCTCATTCAGGAGGCATCTAAAAAGTTAACAAAAAAGGTTTCAGACTCTAATCATTTAAAAGGCCCACTGCATTACCCTAGCCCCGCGACTGAATGGGAAATCATAGGATTTGCTACATAGTGTATTGGCCTCGGGCGAAATTTTATGAAAAAACGCCATTTGATGATACAAGCAAGCCACTTGGGAAAGGTGTTGAGAGCGATATTTTATTCCATTTGGCCCGAGACTAGTAAACATTTTTCGCTTAGGACTCGAGATTCGGCCAATTATTCAAAATGTCCCCCGAAAATAACTGTACAAAATTTATATCTGCACAAGATAGCCGTTATTATACTCCTTTCCATATAATTCGGGTATGGTGAATTAAAAAAAATATTTCAATGTATCCTTGTTTGACCTTGAAGTAATTATGTAAAGGTATAAGAAATTGATACTGCATCATTTTCTTTAAAAAAAATTATTAAATGACAGTGTAAGTTATATGCTTAAATATGCACAAAAATATATTTCAAACGTGTGGAAAAGGACTACATATTTACATTTCTAAGTTAAATAGTCTGGTCAGAATAGCTTAAACTTGCAAACAATTTCAAAATTTTAACTAAATAGATGTATGCACTACTACTACTACTGTACTACTATGTACTACTACGTACTACTATGTACTACTATGCAAATTTTATTTTAGTGGAATTCTTTAGACAAGTTTTTGTATTTTTTTTCTGATCACCTTGACTGACGAATCGAAGAACATTAAAATAGTTATTTTTTTCATAAATTAGTTGTAGAGAATACGATCACATACTCAGCTGTAGGATCTGAGGGACTCAAACAGGACACAAAAAGCTACATTTTGGTATCCATCTTTCGTCGGATAGCACCCAACTCAAGGCAAGCTTTAGTTGGTGGTATCGTACCTACTAGACCGCTAGGTCTATCTTCACCACAAAAATTACAATAGCCTACAATATCAAATTTTTCACCTACAATAGCAAATTTTTCCAATGCTCGTATGACATTATCAGGAATTTTTGTTTAACACAGCTTTTACTTCCCAAGTATTTAATAGCAGTGACTGTGACAGAACTGTTCCTGTCACCCTAACCAAGCTCTTCGATATTTTAATTATTTCATAGTGAAACAAGGTCATCTGCTCTTGAAATATTTTTTTAAATTCACCACACCCGAATTGTATGGAAAAGAATATCATCGCGCATATCTTGTGCAGATATAAATTTAGGTGATTTTTCGGCTGCCATTTTTAAAATTGTCGAACTCTCGAGTCCTGAGTTAACAATATTTATTAGTCTCGGGCAAAATCGATTAAAATATTGTCCTTAACACGCATAAAATAAGCTTAAAATATTTATGCGGCGTGTATATAGATTATCATCTGCGTTGGGATGTGCATATTCAATATCTAATATGAAAGTTACAAATAATAATCCACAAATTGATATATAAAAAACCATTATCTATAAGAACGGCAAAAAATTATGTCTCTTGTATGGGAGCCCCACTTGGGTATGGGTACTTGGGTATGGGTACTGACAGATTAAGTACTTGCGTACACCTACCTACTTATGTTCATTATTAATTTCGTTCGACCGGCGACTCCGGCATTTATTAGCATACAGATTCAGGTTCATGTCCATTTGTTGTATGGGAGCTCCCGTAAATATTTATTTTATTCTGTTTATTAGTATTTGTTGTTATACATTACAGATTTGTATTGCCGTCATCATACGTGAAAATTTCAACTGCCTAACTATCAGGGTTCATGAGATACAGGCTGGTGACAGACGGACGGACAGCGGAGTCTTAATAATAGGGTCTCGTTTTACCCTTTGGGTACGGAACCCTAAAAACGTGGAACGTGGATATTTAAACGTGGAATAATTAAAAATAGTTTATCATGCCTTAGAAGAAAGTCATCTGAATTATTATATATTAGTTTGGGTAAGCGCATTAAATACACATTTAAGTCAATTAGAAAATCTACAAAAAAGAATAATATTAAGTGAAAATCTAATGTATCTATCCGATTTACTATATAAAGAGTCCATTATATTACATTATACAGCTATACCAAAGTTTAAGAATATCCTTACCGTTAATTTAGCTTTGCTATGTAAAAATAGGGCAACAAATAAGGCTTTATATATTGAACAACATAAATAATGTATATCAAGTTTATGAGATTACCTACTACGGCTGCCTACTCAAACAAGTGTTTTGTGTAAGTTTGTGAGTTCAGTTTGGAATAAGTAACACCTAGGCAGCAGTCTGGGAGCAAACAGGAGGGGGATTTATGAGTGGTTTAAGCGGCGACATAGGAACTTCGAGCCGCTGCAAAGGAGGCAGTGACTTTTACAGGCTCTGTGGCTTACACCACGTCATCGTCACGCAAATTAAATAACTCTACCGGCAGCTGGAAGTTTTATACCTGGAAGTGTGTGCAAGGCGACAATGTTAATTAGTATATCATTAGGGATTTTAAGTGCGACTCTACTAACCCTCAGTGAGTGAAGACGTCGACAATTTATGTTTATTTATATGACGCAAAATATAGTTACTTTGTTTACTTCAAAATTATTTATATTTTCATCATTTAATATTTTTAAAATCGTAATATTTTTCATCGTTCAGCAACCAAAATCTGCAGTTGAGCAGTGAAATAAAATATAAAGTGTAATT
The DNA here is from genome assembly GCA_964058915.1 of Tetropium fuscum. Taxonomy (NCBI): domain Eukaryota; kingdom Metazoa; phylum Arthropoda; class Insecta; order Coleoptera; family Cerambycidae; genus Tetropium; species Tetropium fuscum. The sequence goes on along the minus strand of CAXKVY010015992.1, from coordinate 3,008 downwards.
TTTTTAACTCCGTTGTTAACCCTACGTTAGTTGCGCGGTATTTTGTGACAAGTTTAGTTCCATGGTCTACATATTATGTAGACCATTTTCTTTTATCAATAAGTAACACTTTATGTCACAAATCATTAAAAAATGTTAAAATATATTATTTCAATTTATATATATATATATATATATATATATATATATATATATATATATATATATATATATATATATATATATATATATATATATATATATATATATATATATATATATATATATATATATATATATATATATATATATTTAAGGTAAAATCAATTTTTGATGTGAAAACTCCTTTAGGCGCGCTCAGTCCTTTTATTTTTGTTGGTGTTGAATGAGACTGGGCCGTCACGCGTCATGCTCGGCTATGCTTACGCTCCTTTAGCTCGAGTCGCCTAAGTGAGAGAGGATCAGTCGGCAGAGCGATACAGGCAGAGTTTGTGGGTATTGAATGAGACTGAGCCATCACGTTCGTCTGTGTAATGCTCAGTCCACTCGTTGACTAAGCGAGAGAGATAAACTTGAATCTAAAGTATTTACAGCATATTTTAGCTTCCATATGCCTATTGTTTGATTCTTAGAATATAATAGCAGTGAATAAATCCAATCAGAGGAAAATTTCACAGTATAATTCAAAAATATTATTGTTTATTTTGTAACTAATATTACTTCATGGGTACAGAGGTAAGAATTTATAATAATATATCAATATCGATATTATCTTTTGTTGATTTACCGAACTAATCCATTATGTAACATAAATGTAATTATATAGGTATATATTTTAAAATGTGAAAATAAGAAGTTTTCACTTCTATCGTATAGTCATAAGCACACACCCATGTTTTTTATAAAGTTAGTTATTCGGGAAAAATTACGGACGAAAAATATGATTTCTCATACCTTTATTAGCATGTGGTCAGTTTCGAACAACAACAAAAAATCTCAAGGGGTAAAAATTCAACAAAATGCAAGTCTGATATTAATACATAATAAGTAATTAACATTAAATTAAAACAAATTATATTTACAAAAAAAAAACGTTTTAATAATCATAAAAAATATGAGCACAAAACGAAGATTTTTCAGTCGGTCAAATAGGCAGTGCACATATTATGTGCCATGTGTTGTTTACATCGATATTGCCTGCATTTCACTCAAGCTTCCCTTGACGATTTGTTGCGGGTTCGAGGACAAATATAACGATAATATATGATATAATATAATAATATAAGTATATGATACTATATAATATAATAATATATATGATATAACATAATATAATAATATACTAACCAGACGATGCACAAAAGTGGCCAATAAACTACTTCTACCTATTGGTCGTAATACTCCCAGAACTATTATAGTAAGACAACGCTTTGATTGATACTTTTTTCTTAGAAAAACTACGATATTCTTATGTACCCGGTGGCCAAGTAAGAATGTTCGCCGGCTGTATCTCAGAAACTACTTATTGTATAACTTTGGGAAAAATACTAATAATTAAATCGGCCAAGAGAAATCGCTGGAAATTATTTCAAATTCAAAAACTGGCCGCTAGAGGGAGAAATTGTTATGACCAATCAGAAAACGGGACTTTTCTCAAAAATATGCACGTGAAGAGGTATGTTAAATATTGCCATTGTAATCAGTTGAAAATTTGTAATATTTTTTGGTATGACATATTTTGCTCTATCTCATAAAATAAAGTAGTGGGGGAAGGTTAAACTTGCTTTTTCTAAAATAAGGATCTCTTTTTTGTGTTAAATGAAACAATTTAAATTGTGTACGGAATTAAACAAACTAGGGCTCGTTTAAAAAAGCTTTTCTTCCTTAATAATCTGTAATATAATTTCTGTCTCAATAGATTTTAGCGTGGTAGCTAGCGGGCGCTGTTTGACATCGTAAGAGTTCTTACGCGTTTGCATAGAAATTTTAATTAGCAAGCTATATCTCTTTTTACATAGTTAAATGGATCATAAAATTTCCAAATAGTCCGAGTAAACCGCGACTTTCTATCTTCTCTCTGACGGGCGATATTAAGAGAACAAATGAAATAAGGCTGCTGCCTATAATAATAATCTAATTAAAAATAATACTAGTAGGCTACAAAACAAAAAGAGGTAAATTATTAAAGAGGTAAATAAATATTTTGACTTACCAAATATTAAAATATTTTAGTTTAATGTTAATATCATTTAGTTGCTATTGACAACAAATACTATTTCAACATGATTGTTGTCCAGCTTATTCCTCTGTTAATGTGCGGGACTTCTTGGATACCTCCTGCTCTTGTAGATGGATAGGACGGGGCAGCATATTTCCATGGCCGGCTAGGTCACCGGATTTAACATGCCTAGATTTTTATTTTTGGGGTCAAGTAAAAGATACAGTTTTCGCAACCAGCCCCCTACTACAAAAGATAGATAATATGATTGCACGAATAAGGGAATGTCTACAAAATATTTCAGTTGCAGAAGTGGAGACTGCAGTTGGTTCCACACAGGAAAGAATGCTAAGTGCATAGAAAATGATGTCGTCCATCATTTTTAATGCACTGTTTGAACATTAGGACGCCGTTGATTAATTGGGGGGTAATAACATAAATCTAGTTTCATTTTTTTTTTTCGATTGTTTCAGCATTTCAGATCCCGGACATATTATATCTCCTTGCCTTAGCAAAGAGAAAATTGCGGTTCGCGCTGACTTTTTGGAAATTTTTTGCTATATTTAACTATGTAAAAAGAGATATAGGCTGCTATTTAAATTTTTATCCAAACGCGCAATAACTGTTACGATGTTATCAAACAGCGCCATCTTGCTACCACTGCAAAATCTATTGAGACAAAGTTTAAGCTGCAGATTATTAAGGAAGAAAAGTTTTTTTAAGAAGCACCAGTTTGTTTAATTCCGTTAACCCAAACCAGAGTTATTCTCATTTTAAGAAAAGCATGTTTAACCTTTCCCCACAACTTTAT
>CAXKVY010015991.1:0-22405 GCA_964058915.1 Tetropium fuscum | reverse complement strand
TTGGATTTTCCTTGCGATATCAAGCTTATTGGATATGGAACCCTCGATATAACTTTATGCTATAGCGGAACTCCACCCACCATGTCGTTTAATTATTCTAACGTCAGCACCTTTATTTGCCAGTAAAATTGTCGAAGTCCGCCTCATCCAGTTTCTGTGCTTGCCAGATACAAAAATGAAGCAACTCTTGAAGGAACTTTCGACAAAATTGATTCCAACAGGTTATGAAGTACATTTTTGATTAATGTATCGTAAAAAGAATCTGTCGTTTGATAACTTCTTCGGAGGTGTCCTTACGTCTGTATGTATTTTCTGCAGGTCTCGACAGTATTGATGGAGAATCCTTCTTCCATAATTGTGAATTTTCCTGAGACGCTGGTCTTGGTATTTGGCATAGAAACAAGCAGATATGCGCCCCTGCCTACTAAATCATTGATTTTCAAATTCGTAGGTAGTCATAGGTAAATTCGTGGGTAGGTATTCGTAGGTAAATTTTAGTAGGTATTAAGACTCGCATATGTATATTATATTTTATTTTGTTAATATAGGGCGTCAAAATCCATTATTTTTATCCATACATGAATATTTAATTTTATATTCAGTTCTAATTATAAACAAGCCCTTTCTGGGTACCGCGCCGCCGTATATAGTTTTTCTTTTTCCAGTACACCATAATAGCTAGCCGTCTAAGCGGCCGCTTCAAGCAAAGCTAGGAACATCATACAGCGCAACGTGCACCGATCTCTCACGAAGACACCTGTAGGAAGGGAAATAGCGCGCCATGATTAACGTGTCAGAAATCGTTTAAAAGCAGCTCCGCCACGCTGAAATCTTCAATATTAAACACAACAACCGGCAAAAGAGTCCCGGAAAGGATAGAGGCCAAGCATTGCCATCACCGACAGTGTGAAATCTTCAGTAACCATCTTCGCCTGGTAGCGCCTACCAGCAGCAGCAACGCCGTCCGGTAAAATAAGTAGTACCTAAGTGCGGATAGTAAAGTGACGAGAACGGAAGAACAGTGATCGCATAATTCCAAAATCGGTATAAGTGACTAGTTCCACCTAGTTTTCTCCTCACACAAATTCTGGGCAGGAAACTTCCCGTTTCGGTTCACCCAAATTCTGAGCCGAAAAACAAGCAAGACGGAACTATTCACTCGTACACACGAGTGTACTCCTATATCATCTACGTTCCTGACCTCGACACTGTATTATCGTAAACTGTACCACCATAAATTGTATTACTATTGCTTTTTCCCCGCACGCTAAACTAATGCCTCTTTCTGTTTAACTCGCCGCTATTTTTGGTCCCCTTTGTAGCTAGGGCTAGGGTAGGTCCCTAAGACCCCATTTTCGCATGCCGACATGCTATCCATTACGCTTGCACATAACGCTTAACCACGCTTGGGTGTATTCAAACTGAATACCCAGTATGTAGATAACCTGACCTGTAAATAATATGACCTGTATATAAATCTGTTGGACCTGGATTGACAATAACTTGTTATAACAGCTCATCTGTGTATTCTTTAAGATAGGGTAATCAAAGGTCTATCTGTGGAACACGTGACCCCTGCAATTCCGCCTGTCTCCACTCGCAGCTAAACGAGGCCCCAACAGAACTGCTACTGCCTGTAGGGAAAAGTCTGCACTATAAACAGACAGTGGCGTTCAAAATAAAACTAGGCACCGAACCAAGAAGAAAAAGAGAGCGTCACAAGTTTATCACTATTATTTTTGTGGTTAAGAAGAAGAACAGTTTTTTTTATAGCGGATAATGACTGAAATTATCACAAATAATGTTAATTGAGCTAAATACTTGCTACTTTAATAGCACTTTTCAGCCACAAACATACACTCAATAATGACAATAATTTGTTTATAAATTAGCACGAACTTTTATAAATAATATAAATTATAAATTAGCACGAATTTATTCCCATCAGTGAAAAAATTTGAAATTAAATGGTTCTGTACCTTAGTTTAAAACTGAAATTTTCAGGAGTTCAATGTATTCGCTTCCACACTGCTCAATTAATCTTAACTTATTGACAATAATTTTGACGAATATACGCCACGAAAAGAGACCATCGAACGCGACCTGGCTGAAAAATAAAGAGAAAGGCAGACCTCACCAACCATTGCAGTTAAAACTTGCTAAAGTACAGAATATTAAAGACAGTACATAGGAACTTTCTAAAGAACACTAAACAGAAGAAATTGAATGGTTCAGCACATACTCAGTAGCCTCAGCAAACAAAAAAAATTACCAGCAACTCATTCGATTCATACCTTCTGTTTTCTGTTCACTTTACCTGACTTATATTGGGCATACAAAGCAACAGCTTCATTTTTCCTAAATATGACTCCAACTCATTATTGTTTAACAGCAGGCCTAAATGCCTGTTAATAGAATCTGCATCTCCCTAGAAAAAGACGGCTATTTAAGACAAATATTTACAATTCATACGTCCCTGTGTCATGTACCTCCACCATGTGTACAAAGTATTTAGTATAACACAATAAAAAGCCCGTTAAAGGTTCAACGCAGTAAGTCTCGTTTACTTGGACTATTATCTTTGAAAATTTTTCTATCAAGACATCCTCTTGTTTCAAGAAAAAGTGCTCACCTGTATACATAATTCTATGAATGTATGTACCCTGGAAATTATTGAAATTATAGATCTGCGTTTCGAGGGTTTAGCAAACGTACGCGTTTAGCAAGCTTAAAATTCTCCATTACAACGTCATACATAGTTTTCCTAATTGGCTCCGGAGCCCCAGTGATATTGGCGACATGTTGCTTGGCCTTGAACTTGGGATATTTTATGTTAACCGGTCTGGGCATTCTTTTGTATAAACGGAATGTCTGACTTGCTATCTTGTGTCAACTGATTGACTGATGGTTCCATGGCTACCATGGTGTCTCATTGTCATATAATTTCAAATAATTCCAGTTCCATCTCTCAACGTCCTGACATAAACCGAAGATGGACTGAAGCACCCAAATACGTGGTTGTAGGGACTGAACATTTTAGAAGCATGTTACTAAAATGTAACTCACTCACTGTCTCTCTGCAGTAGTCACATGTACAAAATTTATTACAAGGGATAATGTAGTAACAGGGGAATATTTACTATATTATCGGAAATATACTTTGCTACGATAACCAATTTTGAAGTAAATGATTTTTCTTGGGTTATAGAAATGGCAAGTGTTGCACACAAAACGTGGGAATTCATAAAATCGGGGCAATTCTTTTTGAAATTGCATCTCATTTGAAGCTTGCGAATGCCAAAGAATATAGGCATTCGCTTCCGAAGAACTTCGGCTACGTTGCTGGCTGGCTGAAACGCCACAGAGGATGGAAATATTCTACTGTAGCTGAGGGCTATGTGGATGAGTCAATATATAACAAACTTGAACTAGCTAACAAAATATTGAATCACTTACCCCACACTTATCCGGTCCGAAACACAATAGCATCACATCATTCACAAGAAAATAGCATTTTAGACACAGACTTAACATACTAAACACACAAAACTCTGACAATTATCGTACCACAATCCACTTTACGCATTTCTGTAGTGGAACCCCTGAGCAACGACGCCTATGAAGGTTCGGGTGTTTCCGCAAGCTTATGCTGCTATCTCTGGCTGCTATTTTCACACCGGTCGATAGACGTAGGTAATATATACTCTGAAAGGTAGAATGTGTTTCTATCTCACCTGATTTATATTACAAATTTGCACCAATAGCTTCATTTTCCCAAAACTGGTCTGACTACTCTCTTCATTTAGCAGTAACCCTAGGTGTTTGTTTATCGAATCCTCATCACCCTGTAAGCAAAATACTATATTGAATATAAAAAGCAGTGGCGGCTCCTCAGAGGAGGCAAGGAAGGCGGCTAAGCTAAGCCTTCCTTGCGTCCTTTTATTTTAAAATATTAATTGAGAAAAAATAAATTAAAATTTTTTTTTTAAAAATTTGATATGATTTCTTCATTAAGACTTAATTTTTTCTTACCGACACAAAATTTATCACAAAAAAACTCATTTTGTTCTCTTCATATCAAACATGTGTAGCATTTCTGTTAAAATACTTGGAAAAATTAACTTTTTGGGGAAGAAAAGTCAAGTTTCCATTTTGGTTGAGGTGTTCTTTGTCTTTATAATGGGATTTTTTTTTGAGTTTTTTAAATAAATTGTATTATATAAATTATATAGTGTCCGTAAGAAAAATAAAGTCAACTATCATATCTCAAAAATTAGTAGGCGGTAGAAGAAAATATAACTGACATTAGTCATCAAGGATCAAAATGCCATCAATTTTCAAATTGATAGCCGTAGTAATAAAGAAGTGATTTAAAAGTTTCAAAAACGGCCTTCTTAATTTTTTTGGGGATTATTAAAAAATTACCAGATATACCCTGACATATTTAAGATAGCCATAAAATTGTACAACTAATTTACCCGACTTTGTATATCTTGCCATTCCCGAGATCCCAATATTGACAGTTAAAAAACAAGAAAACCGATATATATTTACAGTGCGTTAGAAAAGTAACGGATAATAAACGGAAAATATTGCTTAAGACTGACGTTTCTATCTAAAATCCTCGGACACGTCGATTTTTATTTTTAATTTTGCTTATTTTGATGTAATGTACAATAAGATGGTGCTCTAGGTACCCCGAATGTGACATCGATATTTTCTTAAATGGCAACAATATATTTTTCCGGCAGATCCTTGTAGACGAGCTCTTTATGAGTCTGCCAATATAACACACGTTTTATTTATTTTGAGAAACAGGGGTTTAACCTAATTAAAAATTTAATCATGACAACTTTACGCGGACCAAAAAAAATATAGTGCTGCATGGAAAATAACAATTAAGGAATAATTGGAAGACGCAATATTGTTCCTACACATTTAATTTAATACGAGCAAAATATTAATAAGAATTTAGTAAACAATGAACAACTTAACTCAAGAAAATTGAAACTGAAACGTAGTAAGAAACAAAGAACAAAACAAAGAGTAGATGAAAAAGAATAGCACGTAGGTATAAATAAATATTAATCTAAATTAACTTTCCGAAATTGCGACCGTTCTCTGTCAAGCACAACTCTAAACGACTGAATGTTTCCGACCACACATTATTTAAAACAATCGGAGACACTGCTCTTCAGTTCTTCCAGATTCCTCGGTTTTCGGGAGTAGACTTTACTTTTCAAGTAAAGCCAAAGGAAAAAATTGAGTGAGGTTAAATCAGGCGATCGAGCAGGTCATTCCATAGGCCTTCTTCTACCAATCCACCGCCCGGGGACCTCGTGTAAATATTGAAGGACATTTACTGCATAATGAGGGGGTACTCCATCTTGCTGATACCAGATTTCATTCGCTGGAACATCTGGATCGTCAATATTTGGGAACAATAAGGTAAGTGCGGGGTTAAGTCGTTGCGGAGAAAATCTAAGTAAGTATCTCCAATTAAATGTCCCTCAAAGAAATATGGTCCCAAAATCATACTTCCTATAATACCCGCCCATACATTTATTTTTTTGTGGATAATGATCAATTGCCAAATTTGGCCTGCCACTGTCCCAGTATCTGCAGTTTTGCCTGTTCACAATACCATGTAAGGAACACGTCGCCTCGTCCGGATATAAAATCGCATATTCTCTCCAACATTTCCTGGTAGAATTGAAAACGTCGATCTAGATCATCCTCGTTTAACTCATGTATTAATTTAACTTTTTACAGATGACACTCGTTGATCTTCAGGATTTTGTGAACTGAAAAAATTGAAATTCCATATTCACCTGCAATTCCTCGCGTCGTCGAATGCCGGTTTTCATGGACGGACAACAAAACATTTAAACTATTTTCATCATTAACAACTCTGGTACGTCCGAAGACCTCTAACAGTGCCATGTTCTCTATAATTCTCTTCAATCCTGCTTACTGTTGACAGACTGACGATCTTACCTTCATATTTCGAATTGAACATCACAAACTTCTTTATGTGTTCGGGTTAAATCACCATAGCCTATCATAATTAATATTTCTATTCTTTCTTTTTCTGATAACATCTTTGCTTCTAATTATTAACAACACGTTTGACAGCGACAACATTATTTACTGTCACCTTAGTATTTTGTTTCGAGCGAAGCATAGCATACTTCCAATTGTTATTTTTAATGCAACAGTATGGTATTTTTGTGTACTCGTAGAGTTGTCATGATTAAAGTTATATTAATTCGTTTAATCCTCCGTTTCTCAAAATAAATATAAAGTGTGCTATATTGCCGAACTCATAAAGAGTTCGTGTACAAGAATCTTCCAGAAAAATATATTGTTGTCGTTTAAAAAAATTATCGATGAAGGCACATCCGGAACAATATATTCATCAAAATAAGCGGAATTATATATACATATACATATATATATATATATATATATATATATATATATATATATATATATATATATATATATATATATATATATATATATATATATATATATATATATATATATATACTGCTGTTCAAAATTATCGCACCACGTTAATATTTGCTAAAATTTGAGGTCTCATAACTTTTTTACTTTTAGTCCAATTTTGACAATTTTTTTAGAATACTGTAGATATAACGACTAATTTCAACTTGCATATCCAGTCTTTTGTTAACTGAGGACAGTTTAGGTATTATACAGGGCTAACTAAAAGGTTGTTATATAACCCTAATTTTAAAACACTCGGTGGAATAATTTCGTAACCAAATTCTTTAAAAATACCAATTTTTTTTTAAAACCATTCCTTTCCTACATTTTGTTTTTTGGTCCATGTCTTTAGATACATTGGTTAATTTTTAAGAGAAAAATGAATTTGTCACCAACAGTTTACTGTTAATTTACTCTGCTGTTACAAGTTATGTAAAACGTAGGCGGCGTATGTCAACCAAAAAACAATGATTGGGTGTATGCAATCTCATTTTCACACATTTTTAAAAACAATACGGTGTTGAGAAATATTCAGCAATTTAAAATAATGAATCGTGTGAGACATTTGACAGCATTGGAATGTGTAAGAGCGCAAACTTTGGTTGAAGAGGGTAGAAGTATGCGATATGTCTCTCGAATTCTGGGTGTTAACCATTCGACAATAAGTCGAATGTTAGAACGTCACAGGGCAACTGGTTCTCACTTCAGGAGACATGGGCAGGGTAGAAAAAGGGCGACGAATGTTAGGGATGATCATTTTCTCAGCCAAAATGCTTTAAGAAATCGGACAGTAACAAGTTCGCAATTGAAGAGTGAACTTGAGATGGTTAGAAATGTTCAAGTTTCTGCTCTTACCGTAAGGAGAAGACTACGGGAGGCAGGTTTGATCAGTAGAAGGCCCATAAAGGCACCAGAACCAGGGCTCAGAAGGTAGCTCGATTACGATTTGCACGAGCACATGACAGTTGGACTATCGATGACTGGAGGAAAGTCCTATTCTCCGATGAAACAAGAATAAGCCTAAAATCTTGTGAAGGGCGGCAACGTGTGTATAGAAGACAAGGGGAAAGGGAAGCTGCCTTCAATTTCGTTCTAAACGAACCCTTTGGTCGTGGCTCCAAAATGTTTTGGGCGGGTATTTCTACCGATGGCCGTACGGAGTTAGTCCCTATTCATTGCAAGGGCAATGAATGCGGAATACTACGTAGAGAACATTCTCCAGGAGCATGTAATGCCCTATGCTCCGGTTATTGGTCCTGATTTCATATTCATGCAAGATAATGCAAAACCACATGTAGCAAGAATTTGTGTTGAGTATATATATATATATATATATATATATATATATATATATATATATATATATATATATATATATATATATATATATTAACCACTAGACAAGTTATTCGTAAAACTCCACGATGAAGCTACAAATTTAGCAGATTTAGAGCCGATATACCTAATAAAAACACAAACAAAAAAAAATATTTACCTCTACCACGTGTATGAAGAATTTAGGATAACATAACAAAAATCCCGTCAATCCTTCAACACAATATTCCCGGTTTACCTGATTCACTATACTTGCAAACCTTTTCTCTAATTCTCTCCCTTCTGGCAGGAAATGTTCGCCTGCATATATTATTCTATGAATGAATGTGCTCTGGAAAATACAGGAAATATTTAACAATAATAAGTATAGTTTATTTCATGTAATATTTAGAACTGCTCAGATATGTTAAAATTTCAAAGCTTTTTTAGTATTATAATCTGTAAATCATGATTACTTACAATTTTAGCCGCCTTAAAATTTGCCATCAAAACATCATACAGACTTTTTCTAGCAGGTTCTGGAACGCCATAAGAATCTTTGTTGCGTTTTTTGCCTGGCAGCTTTGGATAGGACACCAAGCCGGAGTTGGCCATTTTTTAAGAGGTAGGCAATACTGGATCTGCCACTTCTTGGTTTACCAGTTGATTTTCATTACTATAGAGATGTTACATCGATAATATTACAAGCTATATCGTCGTTCTGCTCCTTTTAGTAGACAACCAGTGATACACAGCAGCGATAAGTCATTCACCGATTCGTTATTTATTTTACTATATTATTCTTAATCGAACGTTCTCTTTTACTATTTCGGGATTTGTGCCGCCAATAAAAAAAATTAAAAATATAATAAGGAAAACAATTTATTTATATTGAAAACACAACAATAGGTAACTTTCTACACATCATACACCCATGAAGTTACATATATTATAATACTTCCTCTTTTTTCTAGAATTCTTCAGACACCCATACAGATCATTCAGCTTCAAGCAGTCTCCTTTGGACATGGCTTTCCTCTGACCAAGACCTTTCACACTGGCATGCTTGGTGGTTATTGTGGGTTTTCCCTTTTTCTTACTAAAGAAGTACTTCCCATAATGCATGATGGAATCGTAGTCGTATTCGAAGCTATAGGTCGTGTTTTCCAGACTCTGTTTGTCGAAGTTGGACTTGAATTCTACAATACCAACGGAAATTGTCAACAATTGACAGTCAACGCGGCAATGCGTCGAGAAAGCATTACGCAGAGCATCACATTTGATACAACTTATGAACTGATAAGAGCATTGCAAAAACAGATTGCAAATATAAGATTTCGTCTAATCAATAGGTTAACCCAAAATGCAACCCGGAAAAACTATAATGGTCGTATAGAACTTTTTTTTAAGAAACAGCGTAAAATAAAAATCGTTCTTTTTAAAAAAAATCAGTGGGCGAAATTTACGTATTATAGCTTCAGCCTCTGTGGAGATAAAATTATTAAATATATTTAAAAAAACGTGCGCAAGAAATTTTTTTTCAGTAATTTTTGGACACAAATTTCTAAAATTGTTACAATTCTTCTTTTACCATGATAGCACAACTCTTCAGGAAAAAAAATAAGCTCGAGCAAGCAGGGCCGATTCTCCAGATCGCCTATTCTTCGTAAAATCTAAATAATACGAAAGATTTTCAATTTTTTCAAATTTTTCAAAATGTATCTTTTTGGCTTGCCGTGGGCTTCACGTACAGTAAGTGGCAGGTTTAAATTAGTAAAACGTCAATTTGAAATAGATACAACAGAAACAAAAATAGTCGATTTTTAACGGCTTTTTTCAATATATATCTCGAAAACTAATACAGTAATTAATCGATACTCGCTAAGAGCTTTAGGTTTATTTACGAAAAACCGTTCTATTCAATTTTATGATTTTTTTAGGTTAAGATCGCCATTAAAACGCAAAAAAAACATCTTCCTTAGAATTTTGTTTTCTATTTTTTGTTTTGGGTTGCAATTATGGTAAATTTCACATTGGGTCGTTATCTATTGATTATTATTGTAGATATACCGGGTGGGCCAAAAAAATGTTGCACTTATTACGTTTGTCCATAACTTTTTTGTTTATTAACTGATTTTAATGAGCTATATGTCGCTTACAGAACAGAATGGACTATGGACAGAAAATGGCCGATTTTTTAAAATTCAAGACGGCAGTCGCGTATATCAACAGCAAAGTTTCTTTAGAGTTTTTTGAGTAGTGTATAAATACAGTGCGTAACAGACATGTTACAATTCGTTAGATAAAATGGTAAAAACAAATATTCTTATATTTGGCCAATTTTGGCCCACAAAGTATATATAAGATTTGCAAATATTTTTGAAAAGCTTTGAACACAGAAGAGTGGATTTTATAAATGTATTATAAGTATTTTTCAGCAGGTATAACTATTGCCAATATACTATTTGGAAATTCAACATGAACATTGATATGGCAAGCAACCAGCGGAAAAATTTTACTTACGTGGAATGATGTTTTCCGTATGTATTTTCACAAACTTATCCCTGTCCCACCTAGACTGCTCGTGAAACACGCCGAGGGCATGCATCAGCTCGTGAATAGCCCTTCCTTCCGATCCAAGACAATTGGGTCCTTTATGGTCTGGAGGTTGCAGGCTCACTATTTGGGCGCCACCGAATCGTCCTACGAAGGACCAACATCCCTTCGGGTACTTTATCGGCCAGATTAGAACGTAGTCTTTGCTTTTTCCGTTCCAGGGAACGAACCGGACGCATGTCATGAAATTTATGGTTCTAATGGCTTTCAGTATTGTTGCAAGTTCAGAGGGTTCTGAAAATACATTTCGATCCAGTTACCTCTACCAGCTTTTAAATGTATATTATTCTAGAATGTTACATGTTAACATTTGTAATGCAACTGAATTATTCTTATCAGCCAAGGAGCTGTAAGTCCGAGATGACGTGGACGTCCGTCGGTTTGATATATGGTGCGGAAGTCCCCCTGAAACACCTGGTACTCTCAGATTAGCTTCTGGTCGTGATCTTTAGAATTTATGACCTCGAGAAGGTCACTCCGAATGGACGAAATGGGAAACCTGTCTGTCGACTAAAAAATTACATTCTGGAACTCATCAGAAACCGAATGCAATTTTTTTTGCATTCGGTCCACGAGGTACAAATGATTGACAAATAACCAAATTTTTTTGAAATTTTTCTGTCCGAGATTTGAGGACCTTCCAAATGAACCTTTTCCAATCTACCAAAACCCACTCAACAGACTATACCACCAAAACCCACTCGACTATAGTGGAAATGTCTATCAGCCATTTTTCCTGCTAATTGGACCTATAAACAGTGGTGAACAACAATCGACAGACAATTTCATCCCTTACACAATTTTTTGTCACCCATCAAAAATTTCCAAAATGTGCCGAAATCAAAAAAGCAGAATAAAGTGGGTACAATTAGCAAGAAAAATGATTGACATACATTTTCTCCCATAATTTCGAAAATTAGGTGGCAAATCATAAAATTTAATTTTCCCAATATTCACTCGCCAAAAAAAAATTCTGATGAATAGTTTTGTCTTTCGATTGGATCTTGGTACTTTTTCCATCTGGGAAAATAGGTTGGACATGTCGTCCATTCGGAGTGACCTTATGGAGGTCATAAATTCTACAGATCACGACAAAAATCTAAACTAAGGGCATCGAGTGGTTTAGGGGGACTTTCCACCATCTATCAAGCCGACAGACGTCTACGGCTACTCGGACTTTTTACCATTACAGCTCCTTGGCTACTTTTTACCATTAAGCATATTAAACTTAAATTTATTAACTAAAATATTTGAAGCTAAAAAATGATCTGGTCCTGATGACATTCCGTTTTGTCATGAAAAAGGTAATTCTTATTACTGAACTACTTACGTATATCGGTAATTTATCATTTAACACAGAGTTATCGTTTAACACAGATTTATCATTTAACACAAGTTTCCAGAATAATTTAAAAACAGGTAAGGTGGTATCTATTTTTAATAAAATACACTATGTCTGGCTCAATCATAAGACCAAACGTTTGATCAGAAAGGGCTGAATCAGAATGTAGATGTAACCATAGTTGTCCCACAGGGTTCCATATTGGGCCCTGTGTTGTTTATTTTATATATAAATGATATAAACTCTTCTTTGCCATCAAATGTACACGTTACTATTGTAATATGGGAGATCTTCAGGTGGAAAAAATTATTTTTATTTCTAAAAACATATACTAATTTCTAAAATTGTTTTTATTAGTAAAATTTTACTATTTTGTATCTGAGTTCATGTATCTTAGTATATATTTAAGATTTACCTGTAGCTATTGACTAAGTATTCCTATACAATATTCTGTATTATCAAAAAGGAAAATAAATTGTTATTATTATTATTATCTTAAACAAAACTTTAAAAAGTAATTTAAAAGTAAGTTTAAAGAGTTTTTTCATCTACTTTAATGACAGCCATGGTTATGTAGCCATGGTTATGTAGCCATGGTTATGTAGTTTTTTCTGTGTCTGATTTTTATATTTGTTTGTACTGTTTTAGGTGAATCAAGAAGGTAACTATTTTTCGTCAAATAATGCTCCTTAAAATATGACACGAATATATCCATATTTTCAAGAAACATGTAAGAAGAAAGTGACATATTTCTGTAAGCTTACCGTACAGCGGACTGACAACGTATGGCACGGTTCCATTAGTCCACAGTTTTTCGGGAAACACGTCCCATCGAATTCCAACACGCCAGTATTGATAGAACTCGTCAGTTAAGGCCATGTCGCCCTGGAATAATCCGGGGGAAATTTCCGGGTCGAAGGCTTCCTCATCGCTGTCCAAAGTTGCATTGCTAACTTGAAAACAATATAATAATAATTTTTAAAAATTGCAAAGTTTAAAACAGACGTAGATGACTGTTTTTAAAAAAAATATTACATCTTCTCGTTCTTAGAAGCCAGTGGCGGTACATTGTTAGTTATTAGGAAGGTCATGGAGATAAATTAATGAATATTTATTTCACAGAACGAGGGCTGAACCCCCTGACTACTAGAGTTATGCATGGATATACATAACACATACAGGGTGGGCCATTGAAATTAAACACACCTGTTTTGGGACACTTAGACTAGTTTCTTGAAAAAACGCTCAGCTGAGGTGGGGTGTTGTTTGGGAAAAATCCTGAAACACGTCACCATTTATCCTTTTCCTTAAAATATTACTTTGTCAGGTCAACCCCCTAGCCACAACAAAAATAAAAATTAGGATAGGGTACTCGACCACCTTACCGAGACCTTACCAAGACCCCTCATTTTAAAGGTATTTTGATTCTCTATGCGAGTCTATAATGGTTTTTAGGCTTGCTCGTGTTTTGTTTTAAATAACTGATTAATGCTTATTAATTAAAATTAATACATTTTGCAATACATTTTTATATTACCTTAGGTAGAGTTTAAATAGAACTCCCGAGACTCATTGATTTGGAAGCCCTTTATGCCCTGAATACTAAACGGTTAAAACTTTTCAAATTTATCGATGTCTTCGGGAATATTTAATTTCAAATTATGAACTCGTTCTTCGTTTATTGTTTTAGAAATTCATTTGTTAGTTTAAAGGAAATTCAATTCATGCTGTCGCATAGAGAATTGAAAGACGATTCAACTGAGGGATCGCTTGACCCCCTTTCCCTATTTAAATTCTTGACTTAGGGGTTGTTGGGGCTAGGGGGTTGATGTGTGTACGTCAAGTTCATGTGTGTAAGTCAAAAAATCAAGAATCGACCTGCCCGAGCGTTTTTCTAGAAACTAGGCTAAGTGTCCCAAAACAGGCGTGTTTCCTTTTCACTGGCCCACCCTGTATAATTGAATTTCAGGCGCTCTAGATTGCTCGACCAACGTGTCCCTGTTTGCATAGCCATGCCACATATTTGTTCTATGGCCACTCTATCCAGGAACCAGCTACATCTTCCCCACTCTACCCCACCGAACTTAATTTTAGTGTTATATATCATTTTGTAACTCAAGCATAGACATAGCTGCGCAAATTTAGCGTAACTGATTATTTCTGGAGGGCCTGACCCATATATTGTGGTGAAACACATAATCAGCATTTCGACGTGGATTTCACCTCCTAAGTTATGATCATCAGGAAACTGTAAGTGCCTATACTCAGTTTCGGAAATAAATGAGAGTGACTCACACAGCGGCTATGAGTCACTCTCAGTTATTTCCGAAACAGCCATTCGAAGAAAACAAAAATCTCTCCGGTCGTACAAACTATATATCTAACGCTTATTATTATCATCACTAAATTTAATGAATGGTCATACTTTATTATAATGTAATCTGATTTATTTTTTTTATACCAGTGATTAAATTGCATTCATCTAACGAACTGAGTGCATCAAAACCGTTATTTATGCGTTAATTGGCTAAAGCAGACCAGCCTTCAACTTTTGGCCAATAGCATTTTATTTTAACCAGTCGGCGGCAATTAACGCCTGATCACGCATCGATCACTGTTTTGATGCACTCCGTTTGTCAGATGGGTGTAATTTAGTAAAGGATGACTTTTGATGCAAGATTCCCTGAACTTCTTCCCTGACTAATTTTCCTTAAAAATATTAATTATCTGATTGCCCTGATTTTCAGCACGGCAGTGCCGGTAGAATCTATTTGAACGACTCACCCTTAATAACTCAATAACTTACAGAAAGGGCAGTTTACATGAAGAAAAAAGTTGGGTTTTAACTCTCAAGGCACATATAATTTTAGAAAATCGAATAATATCAAAAATTACTTTTCAAACTAGTAGGGCGCTATTGTAGGATGACGATTTCCGCAAAAACGCCGGGGTTTTTTTTCAAAAATGTATTTTTATAAAGAGAAGAAGTACATATGCAAGAAATTAACATTTACTTGAATTTCAACTAACCAACGTCAGGCACTGGGGGCTGAACCACATCGGGAACATGGGGCAAAATGAATCTCGCATACGCGTACCCACTGAACTGAAAGCAACTAAACACCAAGATACAGAGGTTCTGCATCCTACGGACCGCGTGGAGAAACTGGCACACGAAACTGGTGACATTTCCTTTCTTCCGCACCATCGTGACACTTACTAGGCGATCCTCAGGTTAGAGCACGATAGCCGTCTAATTTGATTAAGTACCTATTAACCTTCTTCATTATAATAAACAAGAGACTGTCACTGCTAGAGGTAATCACTAATTAGCCAGAGGCATATATTATTTATCATTAATTTACTGTCGGGATATACTAAGCAACACAATTTAGTTACAGATCTACTACACTGTTATTAATGTCATATAAGATCATCCAGCCAAATGTCACATATTCGGTTTTTCTGTACTTTTTGTTGGAAGTTACCGGGTTTGTAAACCTCTGAATGTTTTTTTAAACATTAGGTAAACATTAGTAAAACATTAAGTAAACTTACCTAATAAGTTTACTTAAATATTTACTATTTATATTAAGAATAAGAAATTTCCAAACTAATCAGGTTTTGCGTTAATGTACGCGGGTTTTGCTTGAGCAGGGGAAGTAAATTAAGTTTGGCGCCCAGGCAATTTATGAATTCAACGTAAAATCAGTTTTTATCAGTTTTGGTAGTAATTATAGAAAAAAACAACGTATATCAGTTTTATCCCAAAGACAAAATTCCTGTAACGTAACAATTTAAAAATATTCTTGCTAGAGTCATGAATAGGGACCCGTGTTCGCTCCCGAGTGACGTCAACTTTATGCCATGTACATGTATTTCTGTTATTTCATCAGTCTTGTAACCTTGTGATACAATTCCTGTAACGTAATAATCTAAAAATATTCTTGGAAAACCAACGGGTCCTCCAGGGCAGACCTTACGCCATGTACACGTATTTTTATTATATAGCCTATCGTCGACCCTGTAACAAAAGTAATTGTGAGAATACTGGTCCTTCTTGGCAGACCTTATACCATGTAGGTACATGTATATTTAAGTACATGGTTAAGTAATAAAATAGTACAAACTGCTGGATTCGAACTTGATACCTATATAATTCTAGTCCTTCATTACATAGAGAAACAAGCAAATAGGTGAATAATAAGGAAGACACACTTACCAGTTGTATATCTAGATATATATGTCCAGATCTCTCCGACGCCATTGCAGTTTAGAAGTTGCAGCATACCACCAGCAGGGGTCACCAACACAGTGCAACAGTGAAATGCGCATATGATATTTTTTGTTTGCTCCCAAAGGATTAACTTTAAAATAAGGCAACAAACAAACTTTTAATTCTTTATAATCATTGTCGTGATTCTTAAAATTGTTGTTTCTTTATCAATACATGTCCCATATTGCTTCCTAAGGATTTTAAATATCCCATGTTTTTGTAGTAATTTAAGGTATAATAGGTGTCGTTAAGGTATAATAGGTGTCGTTATATATTTTTTTAAAAATTATTGAATCATTTTCAGCATATAACTCAATTTAAAATAAATATGTGCTATTAAATTCCGAACCAATCTAATTTCGTCCATAAAAAAATTTAAAGAAAATATAGTCAATAAATATAGTCAATAATCTTTGAAAGTAAAATTTCTTGAACATAAAGTAAATTTGATAAGTTAAAACCATACAGAATCATGGTATCAGTCTATTTTTAACTCAACATGAGGTTAATTAATGTCATGCTCTAATCAAAGTAAATAAGAACAATATAAACGTTTTAAATTTCTGCATATAATATATATATTTGTAAAATTTACATAGATACACTGAAAATTAGTAATTAAAAGTGTTCACTGGCATAGGGAACTGGCGCTCATTTTAATATAGAGTCTACAGAATACATAATAAATTAAAGCAAGTATTTTCCACTCCATTAGTCTTTTAATCTTAATCTATTTTCTACTCCATATATAAAATTAATCTATCTTATCTAATTCTCATTTAATATAATTCATTACAACTATCCATCCAATAGGGGCTTCATATAACTAAAAATTAAATCAATCATTTACAATACTTTTACGAAAAAAGGGGGTATAAAAGACGCAAAAACAGAGGAATTGCTCTCCCTAATTAAAAAAACAAAGCGTTCCTGGCTATTACTTGAGTTTTTACGAAAATTTAGCTCCAATTTTTTTAGTTGTTTCATTTGATTGGGTTTATTTTGGGTTTACAACATAAACCGCATTTTTTTAGATTCAAATATTTTAAAAATTATTTGAATTCAAAAATTTTGTAAACTAATTGTATACCTACACGTAAAAAAATTAGATTTTTAAAAATTTGGAAAAAAATTTGGATTAAAAAATGTTGAAAAATTTGAATCTAAAAATTAATTCCACCTGCGCATAAATGTTGTGCCGTTTTGAACAAAAATTGAATTAAAAATTTTGAAATAAATTTGATGAAATGGCAAAAAATTGGAATTAAAACTTTTTGAAATAATTTTAAAAATATCAACAAAAAAATTGATTTAAACAATTAATTATTTCTAAATAAAATTTGGATTCAAATATTTTGAAAATTATTTGATTTCAAAAATTTTTTAAAATAATTGTATACCTACACGTAAATAATTAAATTTTTAAATATTTCGAAGTTTGGATTAAAAAATTTTGAGAAAAATTTTGAAATAAATTTGATTAAATGACAAAAAATTGGAATTAAAAATTTTTAAAAAAGTTTCAAAAATATCAACGAAAAATTTGATTTAAACAATTAATTATTACGAAATAAAATTTGGATTCAAATATTTTGAAAATTATTTGATTTCAAAAATTTTTAAAAACAATTGTATACCTACACGTAAATAATTAGATTTTTAAATATTTCGAAAAAAATTTGGATTAAAAAATTTTGAGAAAAATTTGAATCTAAAAATTAATTCCACCTGCGCATAAATGTCGTGCCGTTTTGAAAAAAATTTGAATTAAAAATTTTGAAATAAATTTGATTAAAATGACAATATATTGGAATTAAAAATTTTTGAAAAAATTTCAAAAATATCAACAAAAAATTTGATTTAAACAATTAATTATTTCGAAATAAAATTTGGATTCAAATATTTTGAAAATTATGTTTCAAAAATTTTTAAAAATAATTGTATACGTAAATAATTAGTTTGCCTTAAGTTTGTACTGAATGTAGTAGAATAAATAAATTTTTTATAATGGTTGCCTTTTTTTTACATTTTATAACCAAAATGTCTAATATGACACTCTTTTAAAAATAACATGTTTATTTTTAGAAAAAAATTTAGGCAACACGGTTATATCTCACTTTTTTTCCAAAACTGAGCTCCTCTGTTAATGCTTTTAGTACATCCAAAATCCTTCATACAGAACCATCAAACAGATTCTCAGCTTTAAACACTTCGTAAATATGATAAAATTCAATTACAGCCAATTTTCAAACCGCTCTACTCTACTGGATTTTTTTAAGATATAACTCTCTTCTTCGCAATGAACGATATATATATATATATATATATATATATATATATATATATATATATATATATATATATATATATATATATATATATATATATATATATATATATATATATATATATAT
Organism: Tetropium fuscum; assembly: GCA_964058915.1. Lineage (NCBI taxonomy): Eukaryota > Metazoa > Arthropoda > Insecta > Coleoptera > Cerambycidae > Tetropium > Tetropium fuscum. The sequence goes on along the minus strand of CAXKVY010015991.1, from coordinate 3,930 downwards.
ATATATATATATATATATATATATATATATATATATATATATATATATATATATATATATATATATATATATATATATATATATATATATATATATATATATATATATAAAAGAAATGTTTTATGTTTACCTAACAACTAACTCAAGCCTATATATATATATATATATATATATATATATATATATATATAGAGCAGTCAAGTAAGGTATAGTTAAATTACTTAAATTACAGAGTAGGCTGTTCTTCCAGTATCACGGAATGCAGAGACAGAGAAAGCGCGCAATATTATAAATTATAGGTGCTTATCCCATTGCAAAAAGTTTATGCCGTCTTACTTTCTGGTTTTCTTTACAATTGTAGACCAATAAAAAGTGAATTAATGATCGCATGTCGGAATATGAAAGGCGATTCAGCAGCCTTTCGATCAAGCTTTTCCACAATTATTATGTCTCTGCAAGAATTTATAATTACCGTAATTATTAGTCCTGTAATTAATAAGTAATCATTAATCCTGAAAAATATTAGTTATCAAAGAATCATTCAAGGACACGTGAATAAAGCACCCTCTGTTCAAGCGTTGATTGAACGATCAAGTCCTTTTGCGGAGCAGTTTCGTGAATACCTACCAAGAAGTTAATACTCTAGATGTGGGTTTTTCGAGTTGCTATTTTTTTCCCAGGATGACACGAGTTGTCCCAATAAGAAACGTCCTATATTTCTGCTAGAATATATCTATATATCTACAGCAAAATTCCTTGGAAATGAATTACGGGATTTACCGAGGAATTCTGGAAATTACAGGGAATTATTTCTAAATGCGAGAAAATCAGTCGAAAATTCACAATTTCATTATAAACAGGTTATTTTTAAGCCTTGGAATCATCAGAATACAGAAAATAAAAAATATTAACCTGAAAGTGATGCTTTTTGTTTTTATGTGAATAATATTTAATAAAATATTATTTTTCAATATTGTTAATACGTTGGCGTTCAATAATTACGTACTGTCGCTATTTTTTTTGTAATGTAAATATATCTCTATTTAAATAATATTTGACAACTAACTGACAATAATGTCACAAAAATTAAAGTGTAGGTGGACACAACTAGATTTAAGCAAAAATTCTACAAATAAAACTTGTCTTTTTTTTGCTCAAACTGTACCTTTAATTGTGACCCACAAAAAAAAATGAGAATAGTCGAAAACATTTTGACGTTCGCTTTTATTACATGCCTTCCCATATATCCTATATAGCAAGGTCATTCTAAAGTGAAATTATCAATAGGTACCCACTTATTGAGAGTAAGTTGGAAAGTAGTGTCGTAGCCAAAGTTTGTTTAGGCGATGGTATAATCGTTATAATGTAAGTAGATTTTAGGCCAGCAACTGCATAGGCGTAGCAAGCCTATTTTGCTTCGGAGGTGTTAAGCTCTTGCATAAACATAAAATGTGCTTTGTTTTTTTAACAACTGCACAAACAAAAACTTAGGGACAGACACGAAGACTTAGTTTGTTTGAGTTCTGAGGAGTTTTACCTATTTTTAAGCCCAATATAAAATGAAAATTTGCTTTTTCAATCCATGTTACAAAACCATAGTAAGTGCGGTAAGTTGTTTTTAAAATTGCAGTAATCTTTTAAAAACGTATTAATAACGTAGAGTAGCAACACATTTAGGTAATAAAAGTACGTGCTTTGCTTAAAAAAATATGATTATTATTTCTACAACATAACAAAACGAAGAACGAAACACAACATAAAACGTTCAACTCCTAATTGGTCCAACAGCAATTAATGCCCTAGTGCACCGATTGTACGTTAAGTTGGGCTTAGTTAAGTCGACTTAAAATCTTAAGTCAGGATTATTTTTAATTCAAATGCACCGTTAAAAATTCATAGACTTAACTAAGTCCAGTTAAAATGTGGCAACGTTGCCTTTTAAGTCAAACGCCTAGTGACTTTTGGGTTATTTTGTTGAAAAATTTTGTGAAAATTGACATGAAAATAATTTCAATTTGAATATTCCAAGGTAGGTATTTAATTTTGCATCAATATATCTTCTCTCTGTATGGTCGAAGATCGTAATATCATCATACATTATAAATACAACTTTAATATCTATATTTATCCAGCAAATCATGGCAGATTAAAGTAAGAAGCAAACTTATTGTTCAAACTTTACTCCTGAGGAAAAATAACTCTTCTTTTTTAATAAAGATTGATGGGATTACATCTGAGGAGAAAAATAGGGCGTGGGTAGAAATTGCAACAGTTTTTAATACAAGGTATCCAAATCTGGTAAAAAGGTCAAAGGAAAATTCACTAAAACGGTTTAAACGGTTTAAAAAGCAAAAAAAAATTGAGGTAAAAAATTGCCGATGAAAGGAAATCTAGATACATGACCAGGACCGGTATTCTTGTAATTCAATACGGTCGGCGTTTGGCGTTCGCTCTGCGTATAATGACGTCAGATTCGAAAGCCACGTGGCCGGACTAACAAAAATGGTATTTACGTCTGTTTAGCGTCTGACTTATCTAACCTAGAAAACTAAAATGTCATGATTTTGTGATACCTAATTCTTTTTAAATAAAATTTATACAGTTTCGCTGCATTATTTGTGCAGTGTTGGGCTTTGCGTTTTATTGAATTTTTCAGTTTTCTTGGCTCATGGCTCTCCCATATATAGGAGGTATTATTTTTAATAACATGCAAGTGAAAAGGCAGCGATGCTTGAGCCCTTTATGCCAGTAAGAAAGAGTGGATGCTATAACAAACAGAATCAAGGTAGGTATGTTTATTATAGCAGGATTAGTACCTACCCTAATTATTTTTTATATACTTATAATCTTATAAAAATTTGTAGGAGATTGTTGTAGCTCTCTCATCTTTAAAGCCCTATAGGTGTAGGCCTTCTCAAAATCTTTGATCTTTAAGAGCTTGAGCGGTATTACCTATCTTCCTTTTCCCTATACACCATTGTTATAAAGATCAAAAATACAATTTAAAACTTAACTTCAGTGAACTACCTACAAAAATATTTATTTGTAGATCTTGGCATGACAATGACATAAATTTGTTATGCTGTTGGGAACTGCAAATGCGGTGATGCCAAGATGTGGTGATCGAGCCGAGTCGCACGATGGCACGCATGGCGTCAAGAATACGAAAATCTGCCGGTCTACGCGTCGGGGAGCGGTTCCGATGGTGTTCGTGTTTTTAATACACGGTGCAACATAAGTGTGTCAAAATAAGTCTGTCTTAAATTTAATCCAGGATTAAGACTACGGTGCACTCGGCCATAAGGGACCAACAGCAATTGTGAGAACGGAATATTTGGTTATTCAGTTAGTGTAGACATTGGCGTCGAGTTTATACTTTATCACTTTTAACTGATTCTTATTCAACGGACTTATTCGATTAATTATGCGGACATGATATTTTATATATGATGTTTTCATATTCATTATACTGATGGGTTCCCCATAATAGACTACCCATTTTAATATTTGAATTAATTTTTTTTTAGTTAACAAAACAAACTTTTTATTTTACTAAATTACAGCTACTCTTTGGGATTTATGATAATTTATAAATATTTGGCTAATTTAATTCTAACTTTTAAAAATCACGTCTTCTAAATGACCTCCACCAACTTCAACACATTTTTTAATATTGGATGAAAAGTGGTTCAATACACGGTGTAGCAAACCTTCGTCTATTCCTTCAACTTCTTCACGAATTTTGACTTTCAGTTCCTCGATTGTACCGGGTAAGTCTCTTAAGATTGACACCCCCTTATCTCACTTATCCTTTGCCGATTTAACTCATTCAAAAAAGGAGTAGACACGGTTTTTGATGAATTTTTATAATCTGAGAACAGATATTAAAAATCTCGTAAAATATACAAGGTGGAAAATAAAACATGATTT
>CAXKVY010015990.1:0-12612 GCA_964058915.1 Tetropium fuscum | reverse complement strand
CGACGACTGACTAGATAATAAAAATACGTGTACATGGAAAAGGTCTGCCAAGGACCAGTTGGTTTCCCAAAAACATTTTTAGATTGTTACGTTACCGGTATTTTGTCACAGGGTCGACGACTGATCAAATAAAAAAGATACATATATTTTTAGATTCTTTCGCGGCTGTTAAATTACACACATAGCTGCAAGATTCCATATGATAAATTGATACTCCTCGTCATAACGTAACCCACATAACCTCATTATTTCGAGTTCGAGCCGACCAACATTTTATATTATTTATAGCGTGGGGTGTGGTGTTTATTATACATTTTGAAAAACTATTGAGTGTGTATTTCTTGTGTTCTACTGTTTTATATTTTAAGAAAATGACAAAATGTTTAGTGCATAGTTACGTTCAAACAAGGGTCGCCAATCAGCATTTTACTTTTTTACGAGGTCTGTGCGCATAAGTAATGGGAGCACCCCCACTACCGTACAGTCAAGATTTATTGTTGACCCCACTTTACCACAAAACGGGGTCGGCGGCTCCTTTTATCGATGTAATGAGGGTTTTTTGCTCGGGTGTTTATGTCTCATATTTCGATGTTACAAACTACCTATACCTACTAAGCTTGAGACAAATCGTTTCTTAAATTCGTTAGTCCGCCATTTTGGATTCGCCATTTATATTTTTTTAGTTTGAGCAAAAATTGTTTTTAGTGACCTTAAACTCCACAAAGTTTCAAGTTTGAGAGGAATCTATTTATAAATAGGAAAGTCCGCCATTTTGATTTTTTTTTATAAAAAAAATATCAAATTGTATTGTCACCGGAACACTATACACCTACCAAAAATTTCATGTCTCTAGCTCATCGGGAAGTAGTTGAAAAAGCTGTTGCAAGATTTGAAACAAACATATATAAACAAACAAATATACGAAGGCAAGCTAAATAAAATCGTTTAAAAACTGTAGCTAGCTGGCCAACAACTAATAAACAATGGAACAAACTAACAAAAAGTAATACTGAATTAATTTAAATATTCAAACTGTCTACCATTATTGGGTGGCTTTAGAACTTTAGAATCAAAAACAAATTGAAACTTTCCACGTTCAATCTATGTAGCTCCAAATGTTTCATGCTCAAGCGATTAAAGACAATAATGACGTTATCATTACTTTAATTACATTGGAACTTCGAAGCAAATGCGATATGGCATGTAATACATCAAAACACATACTTCGATAACTGTTGGAGACAAACAAATAAAAATTTCACCATTAAAAACTGCGTGTTTCATCTTTATTATTTTTTGACAGTCAAAATTAAAAAGTTGTGTTTGGCAGAAAAATGTGAACTATATCGATGGTATAAACGATCTAATAAACCAGAATAATAGACTAGGGGTATAAATAGATTATATTTTTAGGTAAACATGATGCGAATTTGGTTTTTTAAGACTCGGGTGGCTTGGTTTCTAAATATTTCCGAACCTCTCGGAACAAGGAGCTCTCCCTCCGATTTTAAATCCTCTGAAGGATGGTATGCCTGCGGCACAAACCTCATCTGTGTTTGCATAGTTTCTGTGTGATATACAAGGTGAATACCATTCGGTTCTAGTACTAGCCCCCCATTCTATTACTAAGCTCGGTTGATAACGCGGTAATTTATACAATTAAGAAATCGGTGCTTGTCGTACGATAAAAAAATGCAAGTCCTTTTTTGATAAATAATATGATGAGAGGATATTAAAGGAGGCCTTAAATAAATTCTTACACCTTAACACTACAAGAATGTCAATGAATAATTTTTCTTTGTTTAAATACGCACAGGTTAAACAAAATCGCACTAACCATCAAAAGTATAAATTATCATCGGATGTTTTCGTACATTTTTTATCTGTTATAAATTGCCCATCTTTTTTAAATCATCGAAATCGAGCGTTTTCAGACATCGCATTTTGACGGGTACATGGAAGTGAATGACAACTTGTTTAAATAAATAGTTCTAGATAGAAAATCTGGATATAAACATGTTTTATTTTAATATTTTAAAAATACTTTCATTGTGTATTATCTACATTTCCATTAGGCTTCCAAAGATGGAAAGGATACCATTTCACTGCCATAATGTTTACTTATCTGTGTTTACGGGAACCTGATAATTGTTCTACTAATGCAGATAGAATAAGCAGGCGACGTTGAAAGACGACTGAAGAATGTCACTTTATGCAAGGATTATGCATGCAGGCCCCTAATTTGTCAACATAATATCTGTTTTCTAATCTGAAAATCTCCACCTTAAATAAATATAAATATTCGGGTGGAACAGAGTCGATAAAACAAACACTAGGCTTATCTCTTGTTCTCGGTGACTGTGTTTCAAGATAACCGATTGGAATGTAAAACAACAAAGTATTTTAGAATATATTTGTTCTTGAATATAAATATATTTTAGTGATTCGTATACCTACACAAGAAAAGAATATTTAACTTATTTACACATTTACAATAAAATTGTTGCCGCACACTAAATGGCAACATCTAATTTCCACAATTATTTAAACAATAATTATTAATTTAGCGCTGTAAATGCCTTTAATGAGTCGCATTGTTGCAGTGTGATTTGCTGTAGCCTTGATTGAAAGCATCAGAACCGGAATTATTGTTCTTTATTCCTCTTTATTCAAAAATGTGAATGTTCTATTTTCTTTAATATTTTTTTAATTCATTACAGGGTGTAGCAATTGCGACGTGTTCTTTTCATTAAATTTTGTAACACCCTGTGAAGTTTAACAGTTCCACTGTTAAACATTGTTACCAACTTGTAGCGAGAGAGCGAACATATAAGTTCGATATACACATCATAACATACATTAAATAAACATTTCAATGCAAGATATTGGTAAAAAAACATGTAATTCGCATATAAATAATACGTAAAATATCATCAAAGATTCAATCAAACATTGAGCATATCTGACTTCATACAACATATTCAAACTTAACATAATAATTACCAATTGAATGAAGCAAATTATAACATACATAAGATTGCAGAGCGAGTAGGAATAAAGTTAGAATATTTTTTTAAAGTAAAAATATTGTCCAAATGGTAATTTCAAATGACAGCTTATGTCACATGTAAGGCTGTAAGGCCACTTCACGATCCAAAAATATAATACCTTAAACAAGTAGAGAAATATATAAATTCAAAAAGCATTGTAATGTAACAATAATATTAAGTATTTATAACAATTAAAAAATGTGATATAGATCATTTAAAGGCAAAGTGAAAGTGAATACATCAAAACTTCTTAAGTGAATACAATCTAGTGAATAGAAAAACAGGAAACAAGTATGTATATCCTGGTTTCCAGGAACTAAAGCAAGTGATAAAAAGCAATTTATTGATAAGCAACGAGTTGGTTTCAAAAAAGCAGAATGAAAATTGGTATTCTCCAGGTTTTCATCGTAAAAAGGCAGATTAAATAAGAAGAAAAGGAGATATCTACTCACAAGAACATCTACGAAGACTTGGTACATGTGCAGCGACGAGACGAGGTTCCAGATCACCGTAACAACTTTTATTAGTCAGCAGATGTAAAGAATTCAGTGGGATAGTGTGCAAGCAGTCCATAATTTTCACCCCCAGCCAGGAATCAAGACCTACAATAACATCGCAATGATAAAAAGCTATACCTTAAAACATATATCTGATCAGAAATAAAAAGCTAGCTAATTAAAAAGTACTTGAATCATAGCTCCAATTGAGCTCCAAACACAGATAAAATCTTTGAAAACTTCTAAATAAATACGCACATATTATTATTATGTGTACCATTTAATCTTAGGTTAGGTATTAAAATCTAAATAGTTTAATATTATCGCCTTTAACAAGTAATTTAGTTTTAAAGCATTTTCCTGCAATTACTTCTTTCTTTAAACATATAGGAATCTACGATACACACAAACTTAAGGTTTGAGGCTTAGATACGATCCAGAATCGTTAATAAGAAAATAGGTAGATATAACTCCATCTACCTGGATAATTTTATGTATAATTTGTGTATGTATAAATAATTTGAATTTATGTATATTATGTGTACTGTAGAATTTTATATATAAATTTATTAGGTTATATCTTTAAATATAAGTAATATACAACCAAAAATTTCAATTACACAAATGTGTGTAATTGGTTACATATATAATAATAGTATATAATTCTCTAAATGAAGGTAATTGATTTAATTAAAAGGTTATAAATAAAATTTGTTAAATTTGGGTAAGTTGTATGTATTGTCTTTGTTGTGAATGCATATTTTCTGCTGTTTTGCCCTAAAAAAACGACTTCTGTAAGGCAGAGCATGCCATAGGCATGGTGAAGGCAGCTAAAGAGCTATGAAAAGGTATTGAGCAAACAAAGGTAGGTATAATATCGTGCGTATATAACTTCACATAAATATGAATTCAAATAATACGTCAAATTTAATATTAAAACCTTATTCTAGATTAACTTAAAAAATATATATAAAATAAAATACACATTATTATCCCAAATATTACAACAACGTGTAACAGTATATAAATCCAAATTATCAAATTATTTATCAATTATGTATATATATATATATATATATATATATATATATATATATATATATATATATATATATATATATATATATATATATATATATATATATATATATATATATATATATATATATATATATATATATATATATATATATATATATATATATATATATATATATATATTGTAATGTTCTATAATCTAAAAGCTCTACAATAATAAAGAAATTATGTGTAGAAAACACAGCAAGAAACAAAAGGTGTATTTTTAACGGTCATGTCAACGCGGTACCTTCCCACGCAGGGATCCAAGAAGGGCCTGTGAACGCGGGTTAATTCATTGAAAAATAAAACAAAGCCGGGTGGGTACCTTCTGGTGTACGTACACACGCAGATCCAAGAAGCGGGTAGCCTACCAAGGTCGTATCCTATCCGCTCGAGATACATATTAATAGCTGCAAATGGCTGGCCAAGTAGCCTGCAAGATGCACGATAATGCATCGTTTTCAGTTATCAAATGTGCAGCAATGCGATTTCCTATCTATGAATAGGACCAGCCCAGGACGAGGCCAAGGGAGAGACCGGCCGGGTATTGTACAACTTCCGGTGCCGGAAACTACTGCAACCTGACACCAACACACGTGATTTGCCTACCTTACCCGAATTCATAACCAACTAACTACACGACCAGTTTAAATTATCAGAGTGAATGTAAGTAGGGACTGAAGCTACTGAAATTTACTGGCGTTTAACGCTCTTTTTTACGGTCCAGATTACCGTAGCCGATAAGGCAGGAGACCAGGAGTCGTTTAGGTGTTGAAATATTAAGGGTTGCTGCTTAACCGATGCTTGCATAATTTTTTCTTGGGTTTCTGGCTACTGACTGCACATAAATTCGTCTCTGGGTGGCAGGACTGGCAGGTTTTATCGCTGATGCACTAAAACAGTGTTTTCAACGCTATAAAACAAACATTGGGTCTTTTAGTCCCTAGACATAAATCACTGTGTATATTTATATGATAAGAATGCGTTTGTTTAGAAAAAATAATACAATAAATGGGTGTAATGTAACAAAAATTGTAAACATGTATAGTTTGTAACATATCGATAAAAGTAGCCACCGACGTTTTTTGGTAAAGTAGTTTTAGCTTGCTGTAAGAAAAGTTATACTACCCCGATCTCCCATTGCGGCAATTGTGGGTATCCTTTGAAAAATTTTTTTGTCTCATATTTCGATGTTACAAACTATACCTACTTACTACAAAATATTAATATAAGCTAAATACAGACATTTAGGACCATAGCTTTGTTATCCCATTTTTTCTATCCTTAGCTTTTTATTTCCAGCTCTGAACTTGTTTCTCTGCCAGATCATTTCGACCTCTTCTATCCAACGTTTGCTTGTATCTTCCATGCTATTGTTTTCAGGTTTTGTCTTTGTCATTAAATTAACTAGCACTATCGATTTTCATTGAGACATTTAGGAACTAACAGGTTAAGAACAATTTAACTCATTTTTTACCATTAATGTTAAGAGTAAATGTACAATTTGTGCAATTTTGAATATTAATATTTTATAGTGAATTATTTTTTAAATTATACTTATTGATATGGTACTTCTTTAAATGTATTAGTACTTGGTATCTGTACATTGTCATTTTCTTGACGCTGAAATATTTGGTTTTCAACCCTCCCCCGCAACTGCAAGAAGGATTGCGAAGAATCTCCTGAAGCAGTACCCTGTGTATATCTCACGATGTTCCAAATGCAGAAATTTTACAATTTCATACGTGATTTTAGCAAACGTGTTCCCACCCATAGCTTGGATAGTGGACTTTTCATTTCGGTAATTGACATTAAAAAAACGTTTGTGCGGAATATGATTCTGACGTAATTTCGTGTATTTGTGATCCTTCTCTATTTTATGGGTGCCAGTTCGATGAACACTAATTTTTATTTTAATTGAAGGATCACTTTAGTCATGAGCACTCTATAGTCTTAGAGGGGGTCCAATTAGGTCTATTATATAAATTTCTTTAAAAAGATTATTTGTGAGATGAGGTTACTGACTGAAAATTTTATTAAATTAATTAAAATTTAGTGAAGCTCAAATTGTATTAGTTTTAAATTATCTCATGAAATTTTCAAAAAAAGAAGAACGAAGAAGGTGATTGCATATAACTCTCTTTATTGACAGATATAAAAAATAAACAAAATCTTAAAACCTTATTCCTATCCTGCGACAAAACCTACGTAACTTAAATCTATTACATGGGACCAAGTCTTCTGACACAATATTCCTTAATACTAGCAAGTTTTGGATTGTTTATTACCTTGAAAAATATGTTAATGCTTTTATCACCACGCACAAAACTTATCACCTTTTTTGGTTTCACTGGTACACGAACTAACAAATGCCGCTGGGCTCTAGTGGTGCTGTCATCTAGCGGGATGTCGTTGCACTCTAGAATGCTGACTGCCTTTGTTGGATCTCGCCTTGGGATTAATTTGCCCTCACCTTTATTACTTATTAGTGAAAGATTGCTTCCTTTTCTTGTTTGTTATTGATTGCAGATTTCTTCTACTGGGCTGGGACGCTACCAAGCCTTTCACTTATTACTTAGTAAAAACGACGAAAGCACTTATTTATGCAGTTCTTTCTGCTTCTAGACCATTTATACTGGTATGATTCCATATTTATCACAAATATACGATTATTACTTTAAATTTACAATTATTTTATAATAAATTTTCAATAAAAAAATCAGGAGCGAGGCTGTTACTTCTTCGAACGCCGTAGCTAGACTCTATATTGTTTGTAGTTTCTACGGATGTACCGTAATAAAATACAAATGCTTCCTTGTTACTTCCTTGTTACCTATTGTCAAAAACTTCCTTGTTACCTATTTCTTGCCTTGTTATGTTATTTTGATCTGGCCAATCAGATTGATTCATAATATGTAATTTATTTAATTTCGTTTAAAACTATTACACTGATTGTCATATTAAATAATTTTTCGGATCAGTCCTGATTATGAAGTTATCCTAAGAACACATTATTTGTTTAACTTTAGCTGTTAAAAGTAATACAAAAATAATATAAAATGTGCAATTGTTTAAAACGTAATACAATCTCACATATATATTGGACGAAATATGGCGTCGATTTAAACGTTTATGTTTGTCACGATCGCAAAATGCTGTAGTAGAATGACAGATGAGTGCAGTAAAAATTTTATTGCACCAGTGCAATAAAGAACCAGTTTTTTCACTAAATATAGTTGAATGAAGGTAAGGTTCCTTCAATCAATGATATAGTTCAACAAAGTTTTGTTTTATACACTCATTTATCGCACAAATATGAATAAATACTCGTAATGTGTTAATGTCCATTTCTCGTTATCGTAAACCGCAGCATCGACGTTGAAAATGTTAAGATAGCCTCCAGTGACGTTAATTAAAACTGACCGCAACCTATCGCGGGATCCATTTCCTGGCCGATACCAGTGGGCATTTTTGTATTTTGGCTATCCGCAGTTTAGTAATTATTTTGTAAGCGTCTTTTTGTATCTTTAAAAAAATACACACGAATATTTGCGATTTAAATTATCATACAGGCACATTATACCAGACGCGCGCGAGTCTTTGTTGTTTGGTTTTTGAACCCGCCCGTAATTAACTGTTTGTTTTATAAATATTATGGTCACGACAGTTTCCTCTCAAATAAGGAGCGAGCGACGTATATTTGGCTACGTACCTATATTTGAACCAAACGCGACGCTCTCCCAAGTTATTAACACTAATATCTGCCTTTTGTAATGACGATGATTGAATTATTTCAATGAACGGCAATATATTTATTAATTTACCTACTATCCATACACTTAAAAAGTTTAAAGGAAATATTTATTATGACGAACAAAACAAATACAAATTAGAAATCAATGCAATTGATCGTTTAAACAAAAATAGAATATAACAATTAAATTAATAAAATGCCACAAATAAAAATTCAGTTTCACAAAATAAATAGACCAATAACAAAACATATTTTTTTAAATAAATTTAATTAATTATAGAAATATCCAAGGAAAAGATCGGGGGAAAACAATTTAAAATATCAAACGATTGAACAAAGTAATTATTACATGTATTAGATATAATAATTATTAAAACAAAAAAAGTTTCTCAAATTTAGAAAATTATTGAAAAAAAATTAGCGAGTCTGCTAGTACTCGAGACTGAAGTGTAAACATCTTGTATGCGGTAACAGTATGCGGTTTTTTCATAAATATAATTTTTTTTTAAATTATTTAATTTTATATTTTATATACATATATTACGTAGTATGTATGTAGATAATTATATTTAGTTAAGTAATTGGTAAGCATCATGTGCACGCTAACCGCCGCCCTAACAAAGCACCAAGTATACGAGATTTAACAAAGCATATAGCAGTCATATGATGGCGCAGCGGTTCAAGCCCCGCTTTCCAAACCAGGGATCGCTGGTTCGATACTCACATCAGGACTTTTAAATTAACGTAGGCAACACAACACACACACCATGGAGGTTGGCTCTGTAAACGCCATCTATCAGGTAGTAGCTCAATTAATTTAGGTAGGTACTGTGCATGATAATTGATGGGCTTATGATGTCACATTTCCGTCCCCATTTCCCGAAATTTACCCTCATATCGCTTTTATTTCAGTCAATACCTTAGTACAATTTTGTCGCCAGAATATATTTTTATTTAATTTTTTTTCGATAATTTATTTTTTATTGGGATAATTAGGTATTTTTGTGTTATACACAAATAGCTACTTGTTTTTCGCGATAAAAGTAGGTATTACATGTCGTTCTGAGCGCCCTTTATATCCACTACATTGTTTCCTGCAGATTTTGTTATGGATATATATTTGTTTGAAATGAAACATCATTCGATTTGTTTTAAGAAAAGTATTCATGAAATTCACAATTTTAGAGACTAAAATGCATCATTTTGGAGAAAATTACTTCTAAAGTAGGTGCCTAATATTTGTAGTGTTGAAAAATAATACGTAAATCATCATAAATTATTAGTTCAAAAAGTTATTACAGTTGATAATATGTTTCTTATAACAACGTAGAACGCAAACAAGATGAAACCGTGTAAAATGTTACAAAATCGAACATAAATTTAAAAATAAATTAAGAAAAAAATAAATCACAAGTACCTATAAGTACACTTAAATCACCTTATTTTTGTATATACATACAGTGAAAGTCGGATATAACGTCCGCGTAGAGACAAGCCAAATGTGGACGTTATATCCGGCGAGATGTTAAATCCGGTTAATCAGAACATACCATAGATAGACGCGAACTGTATATCTAGCTATATACTACAGGCCATTCAATTGGACTATATCTCGTAAGTATTGGGAATATTGAGGTATTGGGAATATTGAGGAATATTAAGGTATTAATGTAGAAAAGTAGAAATTCTAAGCAGATCGCTAAAGAAGTTAAAGCAATCTATGAGTGGAAATTGTAAGCATATAATTAAGGACGATACATCCAGCAGAGAAATAGGATATAGCAGCATAACAAAGACAAGGTTCAACATTGATTAGAAGTGATTAATTAAAATTATGAGATTTATGAGACTCCTGAAAGTAAGAGTTAAATCATGTTATCAAAAATTTAAATAATAATCAGTATAAAATTTATAAACTACAATTTTTAGCAATAAGATTAAAGGGAATCAAATTGTCTTTCAAAAAAGCTGACAATAAATAAATTAAATATAACAATTGTTCAATGAACTGGCGCCCAAATTGAATTGACCAGCACATAAGAAAGGTAAGTTAGAAGGTTAATTAACTAAATAAAAGTACACTGACAATAATAAAATTATAACGATGGAATAAAATATTATGGTATCTAATTTAAATGAAATGTAACCATCAAAGCACTGAAGTGGCATCTTTAAATAATCCCATAAGGAAATATTAAGTTGTAGTTGAGAATGAATTTAATAATTTTCAAAAATGTACCTATAACAGTTTAATTTCATGTAATAAAAGTACCAATTACGGCTTAATAGTCAAAAGAGATAGTAGATAATTAATTAAAATTATTTTGAATAATTGTTCAATTAACTTAAATCAGAGCGGAATCTTCCCAGCTACCAAATTTGTTCTTGACGGTGCTAGACGCCACGGGCGTAATTTTACACAAAAAGCTCGACAAAGCTCTCGTTCCACCGCCTGGAATTGGTGGGGGAGCGCACAATAGACAGAGACAGCACTTAAAACTTAATTTCAGCTAGGCTTAGGCTATAGTAGGAGGCCGTGGCACGGCCGTTGTTATATACTCATACTCGTCCAGTCATAAGTGGCGCGCCTGTGGAATCGGTCGCGAAGTATCACCGGTAGTGACGTGTAGTGGGGTATAAAACGGAAACACGGAGGCCGACAAGAGCACCATGGTGCTACAGGTGCTTGATCTAGTTGCTCCTAACGGCGATACCTTCTATGGCGATTGCCCTGTGACATCTTACACCAATTTGGACGTGAACACCACAGGACAGCCCACATGCACAGTGATACCCCAAGGTACTTTTACACTTTACTCGATACGTTACAGTGTCTTGCGATCTTCTATTTAATCGGGCCACGGTCGCCGGTAATTATAATAATTGATATTACTTTCAGGCTAGCCCAGGTGTAGCAAACTTAGAACCCGGCAAATTATGTAATATGTTGCTTTCTAATGCGACTAAAACCGTGTAAAACCGTGGTACCTACACCATATTATGCCGGTGCAACATTCATATTATGCCGGTGCAACATAATTGTTCGCAAGCAAAGGACCTTCCACGCATTAAGTGAAATTACTTTTTAAGAAATTCGCAATTAAGAACCACCCACTTTGGAAGTTATATTAACATGATTGGTTTGTTAAGATGCAGTTTTAGTTCAAAATTACAATTTATTCGTCGGATTACACTTCCGTCATATATTGCGTAAAGCGCAATTTTTATCAGTGTATAGATAGATCAATTAATTCTTCAGTGGATAAATTTCGGTACTGGAGGAAAACCGGGAACAGTTAAGAGGGCCGTAGCATCTGTTTTTGTAGTCTGTCGAAACGCAGCTGACTTCCAGGGCTCCGCGTATGCCTTCTGTCTTAACACCTGTTACAGAACGCGTGCCTTCAACCGAAATGTAGCCGCATTACAACCTTAGAAGTTGATAATTCTAAATTAACTATTCCATTTGTTGAATGTTAATATTTTTTTCCAAATAGAAAAGTTTACAGAGCAGGTCTTAACTGGTCTTAACTGCTTTAAATAAATTTAAAGCGAAGTAGGTCCACAATGGGCCCTGATAAAATGTCAGCTTTTATTTTACACTATTGTGCCACATACTCAGAAGTTCACTAACAGTTTTATTTAATATGGCTGTTAGATCACATGCCTCCTACCTAATAATTTCTGTTGAGTAGTGTATTGTTATTATTGTTAAATATAAAAATAAATAAAAAAGGATCAGGTTGTTTTGGGATTAAAACATTTCTTATTTTGTCTATTTCGCGGGCTAGGCTGGCTTTATGTACATTGGCATATGCTGAAGCAATTGGTAGTAACATCAGGTGTTTATATTTTTTCTTACTGAATCCATTGAAACTTCAAGAATTTTCTTCAATGTCAATGCAGCGGACAAATAGTTGGACAGACTAAATAATAGTTGACGTTTGAAATCGATGTTGCTAAGAACTAAAAAACAAAATTAAACAAAACCTAATTCAAAAAATACTGTTAATTCAAAAGCTTCTTTTTGATTCGTTATTTATCACAATCACATCAATCAAATTCACTCACTCCGTATCTGTACTGATGAGTTTGTTTGGCTTTTGAAAGGGTGTGTCTAAATTGCGCACAAATTATATTCCACAACTGATATTAGCATGGGTGAGTGTTTGCATAATGATCTGTTACTTATCTCGCGACTATGAGAAAATTTCAAGCCAAACTTAAAACTATA
>CAXKVY010015989.1:0-12486 GCA_964058915.1 Tetropium fuscum | reverse complement strand
GAAAATTCGAGAAAAAAAAATTATAATAACGACATTACACTGTCAGAGAAACAACGGCCAATATCTCGAAAACTGTCATAGTTAGAGCAAAATTACAAGAGATCAAAATTGTTACTAAGGGGCCGTTATTTTAAAAATATGTATCAGATAATGTCAGTGGCGTACGAAAAAAAAGTTCCATTATGCAGAATAGTCGAAGTACCCGAAAAAAGTAACATCCACTATAGTATTTTCGACAGGAACAATACAACATGTTGATCCTATGCAGGTTAAGATATGTGTAAAATATTTAGTGAATATATCATTCCGTTCAGAAAATATTACACATTAATGTAAAAAAAAATTAAATTTTAACACCCTGTATCTTCCTTAGGAAGCTAGATCGGCCATATCTTTATAGGCACTTTTCTTTTTAAAAACGTGCGTTCTATCCCCTGTTAAAGTTTGTCTACAAAAAACTGACTCACCCTGTATATTTTTTTTTGGGTACATATCCATTTAAAATTTAAACTAAGTGATTTATTAAGCATATAATAATTTACAGCTAAAGAATGTCTATTGATGTAAAGACAAATGTATATAATAATATATTCTACAGTTGCTATAGCAGACATCAGAGAATAAATAGTTCATCGCTTTTAACGAGTGTGACCTATAAATAAATGACAGCCCAATGAAGTATAGCATTGCGTCAATTATATTATGAAATATTAAAATAGTATTTAAATAGACTGCAAGGCATGTATTCATACTTATTTGATATTTTTGAGGCTCTCGCGATATACAGGGTGTTTCAGTTTTAAATTCCAGAACTTTAGGAGGTTGTATAGAAAAGTAATTCTAGGCAGAATATTTCTAGTAAACTCATACTCCGAAGCGCTTCCAAAGGAAGCTACACCCAATAAAGGATTAGGATGGTAACCATATTTTTATAAATATCTCAAAAACTGTTGAACCCAGAGATATATTAATACGTAAAATATCTCTGGTTGAACCTATTTTTATATGATGATTGTTTCATCAAGTACCTTTGATTATATTGTACTTTAGTTAAAGTAAAATAAACGCATATACTCATTTGGGGGATTTTTGCCGAGTTTTTATCAATAACTATTTATCCTATAGAAATTTCATAAAATCAATAGGGGACTGAGAATCCACATAATATAGTACGTGAATAATGTACTCAGAGTCGATAAGACGCATCGTTTTTGAGTAGATTGGGCTTGTTCATTGTGAAAATGAAAACAACTATATGAAAGAAATATTTTTAATTTAAACAAAGAACCTCAGGAAACAGAAAAGTGCTAATGAAATCTTTAACAATAATAGTGGTCAAAAACAAAAAAAGGGAAACAACATTAAATCTACACAGAGTTCTCAAAGTGAGATCCATTCTCTTCAATATACAGTTCACATCTCTGACCGTCGAACCAATGCCAATTGATGCTGATTTTGACGTATGCCATTGCACGCAATGTTTATGCTATCGATTAATTCATCTTTTGTATTATTATTTAGGTATTATTTTTGTAGATTCTCATCCCTATTGCATGATTTGATACAAAGTAACTAATCCTTCAAATAAGGGGAATCGAATCGCTTCGTAAGGGAAACGAAGCGATTCGGAGTATAAGTTTAGGTACTAGAAATATTCTGCATAAAATAAATTTCTCTACAACCTCCTAAAGTCCTGGGATTAAAAAATGAAACCTAAACTTATCATAAAACTATAACAATCAAACCTTAGAACCACCGAGAAAACCGGGAGTTGCAAAACTTTTATTTTTCCAGCGGTTGCTTTCGAAATGTGAGAATCTCGCGGTGAGTGGGTATGCACGTGGACGTTACAGACCGTTATGAGAAGTCCGGAACATGTAATACTAATTAACATGTAATACTAATGTTTGTAATGACATGTAATATTAATGTTTAAATAAATTGTTTTGATTTGATTTGAAGAGCGAAAAGCCTTGGTTCAAACCGTGCCATTACCGCACTTGCTTTTCCATTTTACGTTTATTGTTTATTTCTTAAATATACTCTTAATTTCTTATTTTTTACAATACGTTTTGAGACGTTTCATATTCCGATATCTCGAGATCAAGTTAGCATTTTTTGTCAAAATGAATAGATATCAAGCGCCGACATTTTTACCACTTAAAAGTATATAGTTCTGTTCGATTTAAAATTCGGTAGGTACGTCGGAAAATTTGGGGTCACGAACTTTTTTTAACAAAATATAACATATTCAAGATGGCGCGGCTCTCGAATTTAGGCGTATACGGTCCGATGCGATTCCAAAATTTTTATATCGAGGTTTTACACCGATAACAGATCACTGATTCTTTGTCAAAATAAATATTCCAAATTTCGGTTGTTTTCGTCATTTATGGTCCCAGTCCCCCAAATTTTTTGTCAGATCAAATATTCCAGATGGAGGCTTGAGGCTCCAAGATTGATGAAGAGTTTTACCATTTACGGTCTGATTAGATTTTCCCGTTTTTTTTGGGTAGCACATCACGCGATTGTTTCTCACAACAAATATTTAATACGATGGCATAAAAGATGGCTAAAAAGATTTTTTTTCGTTAATACAACTGCTTCCTACATTTTTTACCTACATTTACATTTTTTTTCTTAATGCGTATCCACAATAAAGTTATGGCTGCATACTTTGTTTTTTACATGAAATACCCGAATCTGCGAAGAGGATCATGTAGAATGTTTCACATTTTATAATTTTTGGCTAGTCAATATTAGTTCAGTCAACGAATATGGCCCAAAAAGGGGTGTAGGTAGAGTGCGTGAGCAGGGACCTAAGCGAATGCTTCATAAACTTTTTCAGGGTGCTTAGTGAGTGAACATATAATACTAAAAGTCCTGACGTCTAGGAGGTGATATGAATTGAAAGCTCTTGAAATTATCTATACATAGAACCTTCGTTGTATACACTTTTTCGAATTGGCCGTTTTAGAGCCACACGCACAGGAAAAGTAAAAATTTTTGAAAATAAGATTTTTACCTCACATTTTTCATCAAACATTTTTACTGCACAGAGTAGTTTGGCAAAAAGATGCCTCCGCTCGTTTCCACTATGTGCGATGGATATGTCAGCTACGTCAACCATCACTATCGTGGAACGAGACACACTGTGGTATTTGATGGGTACGCTGGCACACATACTCAGCCAACAGTACGAAGCCACAAGAACAGAGGCGACGATACAGAGGAGGTCCGCTGACAACAATTTGACGTGGAACACATCGATACCTGTGAAACGACAATTTTTTTTGTCCAATCCTACCAACAAAAGTCAGTTCATCTCCTTACTGTAGACATAGCTTCAGCAGAATGGGATACAGACTCTCCAGGCCACCAATGATGCTGACGTTCTTATCGTGAAGGCTGCTGTGGAACAATCTACTCACAGTTCTGTGATTGTCGTTGGTGAGGATGTGGACCTCGCGCTGTCCTTTTGATATCTTCCCCTACCCTTCCCACCCAAGACATCCTGCTGGTAAAACCCGGCCGAAGGAAAATCAAAACAATGGCACTGTCCACCCAAGAGATAGATGCAGTAGTATGGTTTTGAACACATCCTGTTCTTACATTCATTTACCAGCTGCGACACAAGATCTGCAGCTTTTAGGAGAAGCAAGGTGGGCTTCTCAAAATTGTATGTGAAATCAGAAATCATCAAGGAAGCGGCAGTAATCTTTTACAACCCCTCCTCCCACGGCGAGGTTGAGGAGAGGCTGGGAAGATGTGCTTCCTTCCCTTCCTGGTGCAAGGGGCACCAGCAATACAGACCCCCCTCAACCAGTACCGCTTCCAGTCGTTCATGAAGTCAGTCGCAAATATTAAGCCTGACATCAGCTGTCCCCTCAAGAGTGGGGGTGGAAACATCTAGGAGACATCCTAGTGCCAATTACAACAGAAGATCCACCACAGCTCGGGGGTCCTCCTGAAAATAATATTTTGCCGCTGCACCAAGGATTGTTGTAGTGGCAAATGTGGATGCCGGAAAGCACGGCTGAACTGTTCCGCGGCATGCTTCCACTGCCAAGAGAATTGCCTTAACGGCGCTATTTACGACGAGGACAACGATGAAGACGGCACAGAACCTCTTCAGTAAGAACCACCCACCCCTGAAGATGAGGATGGACGAAGAACCCTTGCCAGGACCCTCACGGCCAAAGAGGATAAAAACGTAAATCCAGAGAAAGTTCAGAGTTTAACATTGAGGAGTTATTGAGAGTAAGAACAATGAAAATTTTTGATATCGAATAAAAGTACCTACCTTATATAAGAGCTTTCATTTTATATCAGAAATTTTTTCCCTACGACGAGGCACCGTTATCGATATATAAGCGAAAAACCCAAAAGTCGACCCTCTTTGTGCCCCCACATCCTTCGGCTCGCCTCCTAGACGTCAGGACTTTTAGTATGTTCAGTCCCTAAGCATCCTCACCCAGTACAAGTTTCTGAGGGATTCGCTTAGGTTCCTGCTCACGCACTCTACACCTTTTTATTGACGGGATTATAATATATTATTATTTATTTATTTATAGGATGAAGTACGAGGCATACTTCTGGGTAGCCATATTGGTTATGAGTTTTTTGAAAAGTCCGGCGGAGGCTCGATCTAGACGAAAAAGCCCGAGAGCAAATACGCAAGCTGATGATCCAGAAATCCAGAATCAGCAGCCCCCTAACAATAATTATGAAGAATATGACGTTACTGATTACGAATATACTGATGAGGATGACGAAAACAATAGATGTACGTATACGTAAATATTTATATCGTAATTCATATTTTGTAGGTAATGAGAAATTAAGTAAGGTCATTGACTATAGGAACATTATAATACTTACCATTATATCCGGTACCTACTTGTATCGTGATATCAGGGTTGCCAGATCGTTCGGCTCGATTTCTCCAGTCGAAATTTAAAAATCCCCCAAATTTAGTACTTTTCGAATAAAAGCCCAAAAAACACATTTTTTGTTTTTGTAAATTATGATTTGTTTTTTTCTGGATTTTAATAAATCGCGTGATTACAATATTTTCCGCATATCTCTAAAATACCCCAAAATAATTGTTGTTACAAATTAATCCCGAAGAACTAGAAAATATTTAGTGCGAAGAAAAATAACTTTGTGGAGAAAGCTTTATATTATTCAAATGAAAAAAAGCTTTTTAACTTTTAGAAGAATAATCAACAGTAAAAAAACAGATTAAAAATATAATATTTATTTGTTAAACTTTCATATCAGTGCTTATATAGCACAGCACAGAAGGTCTTCCATTAGTTTAAGAGAATTTGCTTTTCCACTTTGAAAAGATGTGTGGAAAGTGATTAGTTCTTTCAGAGTCGTTCGTAGGAAAATCACGTACAAATAATTCTTTCTGTCCGCTAATATCTCATACAGTTGTTGTGCCGCATAACATCTATCGCTCTCCTTTGCGAATTCAAAGTGCAGATTTAAGACATCCCATTCGTCTAATATTTTAAGTATAGCATTAGAACGTGCCAGCCATCTTGTGCTGCTTAATTAGCATTTTTTTTTGGGTCTGCTTCGTTCATTACTTCATATAATTTCTTATATTCAATCTGACGCCTAGAACTGAAGATAAACCAGTTGTGAGCTTCTTTTATTAAAAAATCCAAATGTTCCAAATCCAAAGGTAGTGATTTAAAAGAATGTTCGGCAGCCAAGTGAAGGGACTGAAGGGAGCACTTAACTACTACCAAATCTTGAAGTGTCATAGCTTTTAGCTGGGTTGAGAAAGAATTGTGCTTCCCTACCATTACATTTGCACACCATCTACTCCAACCACGATTAAATTTCGCATTGGTAGATTGACTTTCATTAATTGACGCCTTAATGTTTCTGTTAACGTTAAAGCATCTCCAGCGTCAATTTCCAATAATCTATAGAAGGTCGTCATTATTTTTTTCTTGGATTTGCTTACATATTTTATCATGACACACATCATTTTGGTACAGTAGATAGCTGTGCTTTCATCTATTATAACTGAATTGCACTACCAAACAAAAATGTACTCAATACTCAAATCACAGTCAAAGTTTAAAGTTCAACGCATCGGAGTCGGAGAATCCCCGAGAAAGCTGGAGAAAGAGAAGAAATCACCAGAAAAAAATATCCCCAAACAAAAAGAAATCCCCTATTTTTTGGGGAAAATCCCCTATATGGCACCCTGCGTGATCGTAACCTAACCTAATAAAAAAAAATTGGTCGCTACTTTTCTTAGCAAACAACAAATAAACCTAATTATGCTAATTATAAGTTATACTTAATTAATTTTCAAAATTTGTATATTAGCTTCATCACAATCCACCTCATCAGTGACTACACCTCAACCTCCTGATGAGAGGCCAGTTGCACCCTTTGATGAAGACACTACAGAAATATTTGTACAGCCAGACGATGAAAACCCAACACCAGAACCGACGAGCAAAATTGATGTTCATATAATTCCTCCAACGACAGAGAGTAATGTCGTGACCCCATTCGGGTGCAAACAGGATGGAAGGGAGTACAAAGATAAGCAGAAGTGGACCGTAGGCATAGGAGAATGCACAATCTGTGCTTGTGTGAGAGGAAAAGTTGACTGTCGGACAGATGATGAGTGCTTGGCTAGATTAAGACCCACTAGAGAACCTCATATTGATGGCTCTGACGCAACTGCAGCTGTTGTACCAGGTTGATAAGACATGTTACGCTAAAAATTTAATTATGACACTTGTATTTCATTTAATGATTTCAATAACTGTAAAAAATTATGTTGTTAAAGTTACTTACAAAAAATGTATTTCAACAGAGTTATATCTAACTATAATTTCAAGGTCCGCCAGGTCTACATGGGTATCCAGGAGACCCTGGAAGTCCTGGAGCTCCCGGAACACCAGGATTTCCGGGGATACCAGGCCAACCAGGTCCACCGGGACCTGTACCTGATTTGTCCGCTTATTATCAACAATTAGCATTGAGCCAAGCAGGCAACGACAAAGGTCCTACTTATCCTGAACCGTTCCAATTTCTTCAAGCTGCAGTGGGACCCGTAGGTGCCAGAGGAGCGCCAGGTAATATTCAAAAGAATTATGATTTTTGTGTGATATTGTCATTTATCTCATAGCACTAACGACGACGACGACTGAGTTTCCACGAATACCAAAACACTTATACGAGCTAGACGAGCCTTTCGCCACTCCAGTTGGCATAATCTAATCTTGAAACCAAGAAACTACCCTATTTATAGCTAAATTATTTTCATTGTTCAGTGAACCGCGACGAAAATTTTCACGGTTCAACAAGCTCCGTCAGGTAACGCGTACAACGTATTATACGGGATAGATTTTTATCACTATTCATACTATTTTTACATTTTCTAAGACAACCGTTCTTCAATATTTTAGATGAACTATATGCTCTTTAAACCTAGTTTTAATTGTTTATACCGTTTGTCCAATATAATTTTTGTTTATAATCATTGCAACTAATTTTGTACATCCCGACCTTTCATTTCCCGATCACATCCCGATCGATTTTATCCTTTGTGATACCCAAAAGTTGTTGTAATATATTACCCGATAAATGAATGACTGATATACCTACGTTTCTGAAGATATTACGCAAACCGCATATATTTTGGATTCTCTATGTTCTTTCAAAAGCTCGTAGAATTACAAAGTGTGTGCATAAAGGATAAATTGTATAGAAAGCATAAATTTAGCTTTCTAATTAGTTTTCAAACCATGTCTATGGGATATACGAGTACTCGTATAACCATTACTCACACACTGTGAGATAGCGTACTGTTGAGGTAAATAATTTTTTTTCTGGCATTTTGAGGGCTGAATTGCTGGCTAGATATCTGATAAAAATAAGGGTGGTTTCAATGTCTGCCCTCCGTTCGAAAATTCGAAAAATCTATTTTCATTGACATAAAACTTTTTGTTTTTTTATGATCTTATATTGTCTGGCATTTGAATAAAAGATTGACATTGATAAACAATTCATCAATAAAAAATGCCAGACGGTTTTCAATGGTCGCAAAGGTGGGGGATAGGGGTTAAGTTGCAAGAAAAAAAATTCGGAAATTTCAGATATTTTTTAGCGATAGTAATATGCAAAAAAATATTACCAAAATGTATGAAATAGCCTAAAAGCGGACATGCTGCATTGCCAGACAAGTTTGGCTGTTCCATTATTTATAAATAAATAAAAAAGTAAAATACAAAAAAACATACACACCTAAAAAATGCCAGGCAATTTAAGCTGTTCAAAAAAAATGTTTTTAAAAAATAAGGAAATATTTATATTGGAATCACATCTACATCTACATACATTATATATATATATATATATATATATATATATATATATATATATATATATATATATATATATATATATATATATATATATATATATATATATATATATATATATATATATATATATATATATATATATAATATATATATATATATATATATATATATATATATATATATATATATATATATATATATATATATATATATATATATATATATATATATATATATATATATATATATATATATAAAGGGTCCGCCAATAGGGACGCTCGATCTTTGACAGCTCATGGCGCCCATGTTGTTTGTGGTAGAGTTGGCAAACGTAGTTGTTATTATTCAGTGTATCTTCACAAATCACCATAAACCAATTCAGCCGCGAGCAACATGTGCAAATCGTTAAAACTTATTACGAAAATCATTCATCGGTTCGAGCAACGTTCCGCGCGCTCCGCCAATTTTACGGTGCAATTGATCGTCCTGCTGAGTCGACTATCCGTCGTTTGATTAACAAATTCGAGGCAACCGGTTCGGTGAACAATCAGCCAACACCGACGCGTCGTCGAAACGTCCGATCTGCCCAGAATGTCGCCGCTGTGCGCGATAGTGTGCGTGAAAATCCGCGACAGTCAATTTCACGTCGCGCACAGGAACTCCGCCTTTCGGAAACATCACTTCGCCGAATCTTGCATCTGGATTTGGGCATGCATCCGTACAAGATCCAGCTGACACAAGAGCTCAAAATAAACGACCATAGACAGCGCCGTATCTTCGCTGATTGGGCTTTAGAGCAGTTGGAAGTCGACCCCGATTTTGGTCGCAAAATCATCTTCAGCGATGAGGCACATTTTTGGTTAAATGGGAATGTCAATAAGCAGAATTGCCGTTATTGGGCCGAGAACAATCCACAGGAGGTCCACCAGGTCGCAATGCACCCAGCAAAGGTAACTGTTTGGTGTGGATTTTGGGCCGGAGGCATCATCGGGCCGTATTTCTTCGAGAACGACGATGGTGTGTCCATCACGGTAAACGGCGAACGATACAGATCCATGATAACGAACTTTTTCTGGCATGAAATCGACAATATGGATGTCGAGGATATGTGGTTTCAGCAGGACCGCGCTACGAGCCACAGCGCGCGCCACAATGGATCTTCTGCACGAGCGCTTCGGAGGAATGGTTATCTCGCGCGGAGGCGACATCAACTGGCCACGGAGATCGTGCGATTTAACCCCACTAGACTATTTCTTGTGGGGTTTTCTTAAATCACAGGTCTACGCAAACCAACCACAAAACACTGATGCCCTCAAAGTCAACATACGCCACGCCATCGATGAAATACAGCCCGATTTGTGCGCCAGAGTCATTGAAAATTGGACTTCTCGTATGCGCGCCACCCAGCGAAGCCGAGGTGGACATTTGACCGATATTATTTTCCATACATAATGCCTTCGAATACTCTTTCAAACAAAAAATAAAATATATATATATACATATATAATATATATATATATATATATATATATATATATATATATATATATATATATATATATATATATATATATATATATATATATATATATATATATATATATATATATATATATATGTATATATATATATATATATATATATATATATATATATATATATATATATATATATATATATATATATATATATATATATATATATATATATATATATATATATATATATATATATATATATATATATATATATATATATATATATATATATATATATATATATATATATATATATATATATATATATATATATATATATATATATATTAGCTTTGAAATTCTTTGCTATTCATATTTATTTTGTGAAAAGTAATCTTGGGTTTGTAGCATTTCATTACATAGAAATAAGCAACTAGACGAATAAGAAAGAAAACACACTTACCAGTACTATATCTGGACACACATACGGAAATGAATCACTATGCATATGAAAACGAACCACTTAGAAGTTGTACAAGTTCTTTCACCTTTCTTGAGGATCTTCAGAGCAGTATACGATTTATTTCATTGATCATTCATACTTGAATTTAAATTACCAATACACCAACACTTGCAGTGACGTTTTATGACATTAGTTTTTGACGGAACTCATTCTTAGAATACACAAACCTAGTCTACTATTTATATTTGTTCTATTTGAACATATTATATATAAAAGCATTAGGCATACAGTTATCCAGAAGATGTTAAACTTTAAAATGCATAAAATCTTGTTGAACCTATTGAAAAACAACTACTTTTTCCAACTATATGCGGGAAAATATTGAATTATATATACAATAGAGTTCTGAAGCATTCAAAGAGGGAGTGATACAGAAATTGCTTGCTTAGTCAAAACTAAAATCATTTGTTGGTTGTATGTATTAATTGTTTCTTCGAAAATTCTCGAAAAAAATCCAATTTTCACCCTGGATATATTTATTAGCTTTGAAATTCTTTGCTATTCATATTTATTTTGTGAAAAGTAATCTTGGGTTTGTAGCATTTCATTACATAGAAATAAGCAACTAGACGAATAAGAAAGAAAACACACTTACCAGTACTATATCTGGACACACATACGAAAATGAATCACTATGCATATGAAAACGAACCACTTAGAAGTTGTACAAGTTCTTTCACCTTTCTTGAGGATCTTCAGAGCAGTATACGATTTATTTCATTGATCATTCATACTTGAATTTAAATTACCAATACACCAACACTTGCAGTGACGTTTTATGACATTAGTTTTTGACGGAACTCATTCTTAGAATACACAAACCTAGTCTACTATTTATATTTGTTCTATTTGAACATATTATATATAAAAGCATTAGGCATACAGTTATCCAGAAGATGTTAAACTTTAAAATGCATAAAATCTTGTTGAACCTATTGAAAAACAACTACTTTTTCCAACTATATGCGGGAAAATATTGAATTATATATTCAAAGATCCTGTATCAATCCTGTAAGAATTATATAATCAAAGCATTCAAAGATCCTGTATCACTCCCTCTTGTGGATTTTCCGAAAATGGATTTTCCGAATTTTTGAACGGAGGGCAGGCATTAAAACCACCCTTATTTTCATCAGCTAACTAGCCACATTCAGCCCTCAAAATGCCATAAAAAAAAAATTACTTACCTCAACAGTACGCTATCTCACGGACCAACAGCTATATCCTTAATTAATACTTTTTTTTTCAAACATTTCATTTCTGAGAGGGAAGTTTAATACGTGATGGAGAAGAAAATTAAAACTAGCCATTGTATTGATTAGGGATATATCTTAGCATATTAGCATACTGGTCTCTATCAATTCTATATATAAAATTCTGACCTATTTTCACTATTTTTAAATACTAATCCAAATATTTAAAAATGAATATTGTTCATTATTTCCAAGTTGGTCTCCGACAAACATATTTCATGGAAGGGACTTGACACATAATGTGTTAAAGTCGTAGATACATGCCTCTTTGCATAATGAATTTTGTCAGGTCCTCCGGGAGTATCTGGACCACAAGGCTTCCAAGGCCCTAGAGGAGAAACTGGAGAACAAGGCCAAGGTGGACCTCCAGGCCCTCCGGGACTAAGGGGTTTGACAGGAGCACCTGGAAAAGATGTGAGTTTTAAAACTGACCTCTGACAGATATGTACGGGATACGTATGGTATTCGTACAGATCTGGAGAAACAAGGCAATCTGTTGTTTGTAACTCACTTTCCAATGTAAAGGGAGAGCGAGGAGACGACGGTGAAGCTGGAATAGCTGGACCTGCAGGTCCTCCCGGAACAAGGGGAATACCGGGAATGCCGGGTCTTCCAGGTGCAAAGGGACATAGAGGATTCACAGGATTAGACGGCTCCAAAGGTGATCAAGGTGCACCTGGAGAGAAAGGTTCCCAGGGTATGCATGGGCTTATGGGTTCCATCGGACCACTGGGGCCGGTAGGCCCAAGAGGAGAACGAGGTAGAGAAGGACCATCTGGACCACCCGGATTAAGAGGGATTGATGGAATCGCTGGACCTCCAGGGTTACCTGTCAGTATCATGTCTAATTATTGTTTTTAGTCTAG
>CAXKVY010015988.1:0-16649 GCA_964058915.1 Tetropium fuscum | reverse complement strand
TGTCGTTTATCTCTTGCATGTCCAATTTCTCTATCACATACGGTCTCAAGAGCGCACAATTCTCCGAGGATGGCATCGAGGTCCACATCTTGAGAATCTTCCAGGTTTGCCATAGAAAACCTGTAACTGTCGATTCTTGGCGCGGTAATATCCGAATTTAGCGGCCGTAGGTGAGTTGTTGAATTGACTGGGTCCAAACCCTGAAAAACATAAAGAATATAGAATATCGTCGTACACAAAATATGAATAATATACAATCATAATAACCACACTAGGTTTTTTTTCTACTATTTTTCTATATTTTGATTCCTATATACACACATCAAAAATGCCTAAGGAACAAATCTTTTCCTCATAATATATACGTAGGTACATCAATATTAATTGGATTTTAAAAAGTGAAAAACCGTTATGACGCCTGATTAATCAACAAAGAATTCAACTTAATTTCAGTGTAAGATGTTTTAGTGTAAGTTGTTATATTGATTTGTTACGTTCTATCTGGCATATTAAAGATTTTTGGTATAGCTTAACTCCGGTATTTAGGGTCGTTTATGTAGTTAGAGTCCTATTAGTTAAGCTATTGGGTAGGATCATAACCATTATCATCATGTCAATTAAGATCTATTCGTCACCAGTATAGAGCTTAGGGCTAGAACCCCTAACTCTCAAGACTGGAAGGGCCAGGTTACCATCAAAAATCCGTTGGTATTCAACATGTATGATTACCATCATACATGTTGATGGTAATCGAGTGTATAAATTGATGAATGTTCTCAAGAAGACTACAACGTGGATTCATTTAGTTGCGTTGTCGTGGTCTAGTAAAATACAGTCTATTGATTTTTTTTGTTGTGGATTTACATATCGATTTTAGGTCTGATGTTTTTGAGCCCGTGAAGATGATGAGTCTTGCTAATGAATTGTTGATATGTATGCATGTATGTGAAACTTATTTTTTCTCTTTATTTTACGTTTTTGTTTTCTTTTCTAGGCACCTTCACCAGCTGTGGGCTGGGAAGGATGTTGAGGATTTCGATTGGATATCGGATCAGTGAGCTACAACTCACTTATCGTGAATCTCTTGGCTCTGGTCGTTGTCCCACCGATCTCATCCACATCAGAGTTTTAGCTTTGAAATCTCGTTCTTCATTCTGTAGTTATATTTTGTGGTATCTTTTGGACTTCCTTTAGATGCTCCATTTCAGCTTTGCCACGGCTATAACTGGACACCTGTTTGCCTTCAGCAAATAGTTTAGGTTTGCTATGGACCATACCATACTATCTTTTAAGTCAGTTAGTTTTTTTACCGACAAACAGTGATTGTATTCTTTTTGGTATTTTCTGTTTGGTTGTGTAGTAGTGAAAATTTCTACGAAATTTTCCCACTGGATGTAAGGGGGAAATTGTTACAAGTTCATTTTGGAACCTTGTTAAGAACTTTACTGACTCATTTCGGAGTTCTACTGGATGCTTTAATGTTGTTTTGTGTCATTTTGGTAAAGCGTAAAACTTAAAGTAACTATGTTTTAGACTAGGCGCTCATTATTAGTTCATTATTTCATATCTGTGATATGAGATCTATCGATAATCAATGGGGTTCGGCAGTTCTCCTTTCCTGTGGATTAGTCGATTCTGCGCTCTGGTCGAAACTCGAAACCTTACTGACCAAAAGTCACTAAACAAACTAGATGTCAGTAGCAGGCCGAACTACTTCCTATTTCTCAATCATTAATCTCTGTAATTTGTCACACTACGATGTATTCATAGTTGCTTGATCATTGTATAAGCAGTTCGTTATTTATTGTTAACACCTTTTTGTACATGAACTAATTAATTAAGTAATACTAAGTAAAATAATTAAATTTGCCAACAGATATGGGACAACTATGACTTCGTTTCTCGGACCGTCACCTTTGAGGGATTGCGAGACTTCTTTCATCTATCTGGGGATTTGTCTACGGGTACACATTTCCTACCGATACGGATTATGGACTACGCTGCTACTTAACCAGATAAGCTTGAGACTTTGATTACGTGTCTCTCTTTTATCGTATCACGACGTAACATGGGAACCCTCAATGGATGTCTGGCATGCAGGCTAGCATCATGTAGTCTATTCCTTAAGTAAGTTTGGTCACACATATTAATGTTGTGGGTATTTGCTAAGGCCATACAGTGTTCTCGTACAGTATGCATATTTCGGAGAGCTAATCCTACCTCCTATCGATCCTGTCGAGCCGTAGTTGCACTTTGACGACCTCCATATATTTCAGCGACATCACCGAATTGTTCATATCGATGCCAGATGCCACAATCGCGAAATCACGTTCCGGAGAGACGTCAAAATGAAAAGCTGATGTGCTTGCAGAAGACTAGCCTCAATTATATTCACAGCACTTACCATTTGAACACGTGCTAAATGACGACACACCATGACCACCGTTAGTCTTAAAAATCCTGTTTTAGTACAATTTTAAAGTTTACCAAAGCGCATCTTTAAAATTTGAGGCGCTGTCATTTTTGACTTGATTTGGAGAGAACAAGTTTACGAAGTATTGAAGTTTTTGTGGAAATAATAGTCGTGTTCCTTAGACATTATTGATGTGTTTATTTGATTTCCTGGCTGGTCATAAATACCTATATTGTGTCATTGTCATTGCGCATTGGTCAGGCAGGAAGTTCAAATTTAGCTTTCATATTTATTAAGAGATAATATTGTCCTCATTGAAAAATTGTCATTTAAATTAAAAGAAAACAAGTAGAATTATTTTTTTTTCATTAATGTTGGGTTTATTTCTGTTAAAAGGTTAGGCCTTTTAAATAAGGATAGGTTATTAGATTGCTGAAAATGAATATATGGAAGGTGAATTTCTAGCTAGTAAATGTAAATATTAGTCTTTTAAGGATAAGGTAATTTTAATGAGATGGTCCTGCTTGTGAGAAGTCTCTAATATAGTACAAACGCGTAATTTGTTCGCTATTGAAGGTGGTGCAGTACGTTTACAAGCAATATCACGTCCTCTTTATTTTCCCTTAACTGAGAAATTTATTATGTTATTTATTATGTTAATTTAAGTTATTACGTGATAAATAAATTGCATACACAGAAATTTTACGCTAATAGTCTAATTTCAGTTTGGTTAGATTTAGCAAAACAAAAATATAACTTTTCTAGAACTAGGTTACTTAGTAGTAACCTAGTTAGTAGCAAAAGAACTGTTTTGTTAGGATGATTTAGTTTTTTTATGTATGCAATTATTTACAAAATAAGTTTGTTAAGTGAATGCGTTCAATTCAAAGTTCCAGCAAGTTCTAGCAAGTGCTAATCGGTGAATTAATTTTCCGGGCAATGACAAAAACAAGTGCTTGGGTGACTTGGAGATGACGGTACACTGTGGCTGACATTCAGTCCATTAATTTTACATAAGTTAATGGAAGTGTTGCTGTATTACTGATTCTCAGTTCACGATCACAAAGAGCTAAAAAAATAATTCATAGCTGTTTGTTCCTAAATAATTACCCAGCAGTCTCATCAGATAATGGAGTGTAATACACAGACAACAGACAATATTAAATGACATTTCTGAGAGAGCATATACATATTTTACGCCTCCGCAATGTATACAATCGATTCCACCTACATCATTATACACTGTCATATATACGACGTCTAGGTGTTATATTTATTACCTATTTTAAAAGATACTGTCGTCTTATCCTACGAAATATGTCCTCGTCTTCAGAGAGCACTTACATTTGGATAAAGAATTTGTTAGTGATATTTGTAAACATTAAGATTTTTGTGTACCCTACTCTGTAGGCAAAATGAACATTAGGTATATTATTATATTTTATTACATGACATTGAAATTATGTGCCTAATCTTTAGCTATATTATGCGATGCTTGATGTTGCATACAAAAATAACAGGACAGTTGAATAAGATAATGAAATTAGTGTATTGATAACGCATGCCCTTTTAGAGGTAACGTGATTAAATTTTACATAATTGATAACGTAGGTCTATGATACGGACTTAATTGTTATATTGGAGTATGGACTGGATTAGGCATTAATGTTGAATTCATAATAAATTTAACACCCTTCTGAATATATATACATTTATATAACAGATTATTTTATTGCAATTTAAAGAAATTTGGAACCATGAAATAAAATGCGTATTTTTTGATATTTTTTTTAATATTTGTTCATATTTAACTTCAATAAACACTTTAAAAAATATGCAAATAACATTAATCAATCATATTTTCTATAAAAATGATTGCAATACGTTGAAACTATTATCTGCCTTATTGATCATACCTTCAGTCAATGCAGAGCCCAGTCAAAATAAATGTTCAAGGCCAAATGTTCATTTCTTTGTCTACAAAGAAATCTTGATTTTCTATTTTTTTTACTATTGCAGAATCGGCCAAAGGTCTGATTTTGATTAGGTTGATTTTCTCTATCTATACCACAAACAGCTAATCTAAAACGGATTGTTCTTGGAATATTTTGATATTGAGCTCGCCTCCAAGAATTTCCTCCTGTGAACCTTTGCCTATATTACATTTATATATAATACAGGAATTTATTGCAGCGCGATTCAGGGAACTGTAGAAAATATCCATGGGCCAACGCCGAAACTCTTGAGCACAACTACATGCTGCCGTTGAATGAGAAATTATATTCTCACTCGACGATGTTGCACAGAGTTGAGAAAATGAAGCGAATTGCAGCGCACGCTGTCTCTCAAAGGTGAAACTTGTGTGGTATCTTTCGAAATAGAATAGGATGAGCTTTTATATCAAATATGTTGCTCTGTATTGTCAAAGAAAACTTACCACCCCCTGCAATTGAAAAACCGCAAAATATTTGAGAATTCGCCGGGATATGTCGATTTTTATTTTAGGGGCGGACATTTTTGATAGTCACGGGGTCTTGATATGTTCATCCACCTAACCCCTAGCGACCCCTATTTTAAAATCTTAAATGGAACTTCCCCACGTGTTATACATCATTTGAAAGCCCTTTACATGGCGAATACTGCAGTGCATCATTTTTGGAAATTCGTAAAGATTTAAAAAAATTGTTTTTAAATTTTAAATTTAAAAAATGAAATTTAAAAAATTGTGTACCTCCTTGCGGTAGGTATAGCATGCGGTAGGTATTGCAATTAATAATTTTTAATAAATATTTTCCACGTAAAACAAGCACTTTTTCTAAGTCTACATTTACCTTTTCAACTGCAAGAATTAACCTGTCCAGATGTATTAAATAATATAATACAAATGAGGTATCTTGGAACAACCACACACTATTCGTACTATAGCAGGAAATTGTCTGTAATAATATGACTACACAACCGTAAATATAAAACTAATAGAGACAATGCAGGCGATGTAGGTTAAGGGTGTTATGTGGGCCTAGGGATATAGGTCACTTTCGCTCACGTTTACACGCAAATTATCCGAAGTCTTTAACAAACAGTACACGGAAACGGAAAGTGTTATTCGAGCAGCCATGTATAGTCGGCTCTTCACGTCAGAGAATATCCTAATAGAGTCATATTTATCGAATAATCGCCATGATTTATGTCGGTGTAAAGAAGATTTTATCACGACATTATAACCATCATGATATACCTACTATAGAAAAGAGAGAATAGTAAAACGTCTATTTGTCAATTTTAAGTGCCCTATTGTCTGCGTTACTTATTTTTCCTCGCAAGCACTTGCATTAGGTGCTATGCAACTATAAGTATATAAAGACACAATTTTATATATATATATATATATATATATATATATATATATATATATATATATATATATATATATATATATATATATATATATATATATATATATATATATATATATATATATATATATATATATATATATATATATATATATATATATATATATATATATATATATATATATATATATATATATATATATATATATATATATATATATATATATATATATATATATATATATATATATATATATATATATATATATATATATATATTGAGAGAAACGAAAGTACAGAACTTAAATCGGCAACAAACAAATTCAGTAAACACATCAAATTAAATTCAAATCAGTAATCAATAACTATCGCACAGACTCTAGTATAAGCGCAAGCACACATGCACCTCTGACCAATATACAGACTATAGCGGAACGCCAACCAGCAGATTGCAAATACAGAAGCAGTAAGTTAAAGGCTTTAGGGTAAATAAATCCCAAAACACGAGTTCCAACGGAGAAAGCAGCATTCCAGAAGCAGTACGGCGATATACCGATAGATGACACCACCAGAGCCCAGCAGAATTTGTTAGTTCATGTATCTACCAGTGATATCAAGAAAAGTGATGTTTTTGGGTGTGGTGACAAAAAGGATTAAATTAACATAATTTTAAAGGTAGTAAACAATTT
This sequence comes from Tetropium fuscum, assembly GCA_964058915.1. Taxonomy (NCBI): domain Eukaryota; kingdom Metazoa; phylum Arthropoda; class Insecta; order Coleoptera; family Cerambycidae; genus Tetropium; species Tetropium fuscum. Next base: position 10,191 of record CAXKVY010015988.1, on the reverse strand, counting down.
CAAACTTTGCTAGTTTTAAGAAACATTGTGACAGAGGACTTGGTCCCATATAATAGGTATAAGTTACGTAGGTTTGCCGAAGGGTATAGATTCCAAGATTTATTTATTTATTATCATATTATATGACAATAAACATAGTCATATCCAATCAACTTCTTCTTTCTTGTTCTTTAAAAAAATTTCAGGAAACAATTTAAGACTAGTACATTTGAGCTTCTCCTAAATTTAATTCATTTAATAAAATATTTCAATACTGCAAAATTCACTATTTTGAAAAAATATCTTCATTTCAAAAATAATCTTGCAAATAAATTTATCATAGACCTAATTGGACCCCCTCTAGGATTAAATAGCGTTCATGTCTCAAGTGTCCTTCAAAGTAGAAATTAGTGTTCATAGAATTGGCACCCATAAAACAGAGACGGATTCAATAGGGAAGAAATAGTGTAAGTATCCTGTAAGCAGATTAAATATTTCTTCATCTTACTATTACAATAATTCATAAACTCATATATAACTATTATCAACCAACGTAGAGCACATTTAAATAAATTACGATAAACCATATATCACAATTTGCAACCCAACGTGGCGCATTAAATAAATTTTCATAGTTTCCTAAGACAACAATATGTATATGTATATATATATATATATATATATATATATATATATATATATATATATATATATATATATATATATATATATATATATATATATAATTATGTGAAAAGAAATCTTGGGTTTGTAGAAATTCATTACACAGAGAAATAATCAAAGGAAGACACTTACCAGTTGCATATCTGGACATATATAATAGGTACGCAAACGAATCATTTAGAAATTGTACAAGTTTCTGTCACCTTTATTGATGATCGATGTACGATTTGTTTAATTGGTATTATTATACTTGAATTTAACATTAATACTTCACCATTCTCAAAGTGATTAGTTTTGACGGAACTCAAACTCATAGAAAACACTAACCTCTACTATGTATATTAGTTTTGAAAATATTGATATATAAAAGTATTGGCATACATTTATCTAGAAGATGTTACTTTAAAATGCGTAAAATTTTGAAAAATTTATTAAAATAACTACTTTTCCTATATATATATATATATATATATATATATATATATATATATATATATATATATATATATATATATATATATATATATATATATCCTATATATATATATATATATATATATATATATATATATATATATATATATATATATATATATATATATATATATATATATATATATATATATATATATAGCTAGAAAATCATATTCTTACATGTTTCTTACAAAAAAACGCTAGAGGTAACCGTTAGCGAGAAATTTGCAAATTTGTATCGATGCAGGTTACTAGGTCCTTTAGGCGCCTGATGAACTTGCTCAGAACATCACAACAACTGAGTATGTGTTAGGTCTCATCACAAGAAATAACTTTTTCCTTATAGAGGTATATTGAAAAATGATTCGCCTTGAGAATGTTCTGAATCGAGGAATTGGGTTTAATTTTGATACAGTATTTTCGCTCGTTGAATATTTTTTTGAAACCAGCAGAAAATGTGAAAAATGTAAAGAGTGATGGAGGGAGTATCGGCTATTTTTTGTCAGAATAGACCAGTATATATATATATATATATATATATATATATATATATATATATATATATATATATATATATATATAATTATGTGAAAAGAAATCTTGGGTTTGTAGAAATTCATTACACAGAGAAATAATCAAAGGAAGACACTTACCAGTTGCATATCTGGACATATATAATAGGTACGCAAACGAATCATTTAGAAATTGTACAAGTTTCTGTCACCTTTATTGATGATCGATGTACGATTTGTTTAATTGGTATTATTATACTTGAATTTAACATTAATACTTCACCATTCTCAAAGTGATTAGTTTTGACGGAACTCAAACTCATAGAAAACACTAACCTCTACTATGTATATTAGTTATATTTGAAAATATTGATATATAAAAGTATTGGCATACATTTATCTAGAAGATGTTACTTTAAAATGCGTAAAATTTTGAAAAATTTATTAAAATAACTACTTTTCCTATATATATATATATATATATATATATATATATATATATATATATATATATATATATATATATATATATATATATATATATATATATATATATATATATATCCTATATATATATATATATATATATATATATATATATATATATATATATATATATATATATATATATATATATATATATATATATATATAGCTAGAAAATCATATTCTTACATGTTTCTTACAAAAAAACGCTAGAGGTAACCGTTAGCGAGAAATTTGCAAATTTGTATCGATGCAGGTTACTAGGTCCTTTAGGCGCCTGATGAACTTGCTCAGAACATCACAACAACTGAGTATGTGTTAGGTCTCATCACAAGAAATAACTTTTTCCTTATAGAGGTATATTGAAAAATGATTCGCCTTGAGAATGTTCTGAATCGAGGAATTGGGTTTAATTTTGATACAGTATTTTCGCTCGTTGAATATTTTTTTGAAACCAGCAGAAAATGTGGAAAATGTAAAGAGTGATGGAGGGAGTATCGGCTATTTTTTGTCAGAATAGACCAGTATTTATAAAATACTTCTATTCGAAATGTTTTCGAATTTTTTTTTTTTTAAATCTTCTAAAAACAATCCTTTACTAGACAAGATTATCATTGACTAACAGAATAGTAAGTCACATTTTTTTCAACCTTAAGCTGAAAACAAGAGAAGATTACTTACATTTTAAACCTACGCCACTGCATGCTCGTAATGAAAAACGGGGATAAAGACAATCGACCAAATGCCCACCCAGGACATGAGTATTTGTCACTGAAAATGATTTCGATTTTTTAATCCGTCAGTTTTAGGTGTGGTGTTTCGTGGCAAAGGATGAATAGACCACTAGTCATGTCATACTGAATACACTTAATGAACTGTCAAATGCGTAATTTAACACTATAGACACAAGAGGCATTGAATTCTGAAATGCTTAGTGGAGGCTCTACCCCAGGTGAACAGCGGCCGCTCCCAATGTTTTGTTTAGGTGCACAGGCACAGGCACAGACACGCTATATAGTTGTTTCCCCTTAAATATTAATGAAATCACAATACGTAGAATTAGGGTGCACTGAACTATACTGGGATTTGATTTCAAATCCCAATATAAAGTATATTTACTCAATGACAATGGCTACGTTCGCGGTAGGAATCCTGAGTACATCCGGAATTAATTACTGAATCTATCCCGAACATTTCAAATGCGCATTTTATGAACGTGTTCTCTGTTCAGTTCTCTTGATGATCTGTGTCATTCCATAGAGTTAGCATTTTAGTCGTTTTGTCATTGATCTGTGGCGATTTTATTTGGTTAGGAATCTAAGGGATGTTGGATGTTGTATGGAATACACAAACTGCGTTTTTAAAATAAAATTTTGTTTCACGTTTATTATTTATACTATAGGAATAGTCATTTAACTTCATCGAAATATTTTATTTAGGTACCTACTTTTAAAACCTACCTAAAAGGTACCTACTGATGACCTACCTCCTCTAAATCATCATAACATGATTCAAAATGATCAGACATCATATAGGCACCGATCAAGATCGATTAAATTAGATAGGTTGCCCCGTAACTTTTGCGGGGGGGTCCGGCAGGGGGGATTGTGATGTCATCTTTGTATTTTGGCAGACGTCTGACAGTTTATTTTCAATTTTCTCAGCGTCTTGCGAGTGTTCGTGTGGTTATTTGGTGATTTTTGTGTGTAAATACTATTAAATAACATTATATGATTATATTTTTGCTATATAAAATAAATTATATTAGTAATATTTATAACAAGATGACGTCACGCGGTCGGACTGTAAGTTACAAGGCAACCTATCTAATTTAATCGATTTTGGGCACCGATAACATGTAGGTAGGTACCTAACATAGAAAGTATTTATCAGTGTGCAAGTGTGCGCGTGAAATAGAAAATGAACTAAATGAAGGTAATTATGTATACAAAACGTTGCTATGGCTTTTCATAAACATATACAAAATCATATAACCTCACATTCACGTCACAAACAGAACCCGGTTCGACATTATACTGCAAACTGCAATACGCATGCGTTGGACTGAAAATTCTAGCTCGAGTCCCGGGATGCATTGGGCAGATTTGCAACAAGTTCAGAATTAAATCCACGGCTATTAGCATGAGCGAGCGAAGCGAGGGCAGCTTATTATCTGCCCTAGGCATTGGCTATAGCCTAGGTATACAAATAACAATATAAGTACAGCATATAATAATTATAGAGCGTCATATACTCGTATGATATTTTTACTGTGCATGAATGGAACTAGGTACATTTCGAGTGTCGGGAAGGCATTAAAATGTGACTGATGTATTTCAAAAATTCAAACAATATTTACAAACAAATTTTCAACAAAATTTGAACAAATATTTACCCAGGTTGTATGTGAGATGAACCCCTTGTACTGCAGAACTGTAGAAAGTCAAAGCTAAAACCAAAGGAAAAGCCAATTTTAAAAGCGTTGAGACCCGCAGGGTGGAGGCGGAGTCATTCCAGATTTATTCTACGGGCTTTCTTTAACCAGTTAGATATTTATTATTCCACCACGGAAAACAAACATACGTCTCTTCTTGCTAAGCTTACATCACAAAACAAATCTTATATAGAATTCTTATATAGGCTGTTCGAAGCGATGAAGTGCTAAATTTTCTAATTTATTATGAGAAAAATATTACGTGGGGGCTCTAATAGAGTACGGTAGAAGTTGGGTTACTGAGGTTAGTAAATAGTAACTGTTAGTCTTAAGGCCGCTTTCCATTTGTTGCAAAATCACGTATCGTATCAACGTTGCGTATCAGTGGAAACGTAAAACCGTTGCATAGTGACGTATCAAATATGCCACAAAGAAACGCAGCGGACGTGATCGCCCATTTGTCGCTTTTTACCGAAACATCAAAGAAATGACACGATATGCACACGGTATCATAATACAAAGATAATTGTATCATGCACAGTATCATGTGAACGGGATTTTTGACAAGCCCAGAGACAAGTCGTTGCACGTTCTCGTTCATTTATTTTTCTTCAGTAGTCATCGCTCTTCCATTTGTGGTGGTCGATAGTCAGCCAATAGATTCCCTATATTGCTCCCTGCTTGCGTACAACCACCAGCGTGGTGGTTTTCGATTATTTTTCTCTTTCAGCAGAGAATAATGAATAAAAATGTATGCGGCTGCTGCTTGCTGAGGTATAAGTAATAATTGCACTTGGGGAAAGCACTAAACTAACCAAAAAACCTGGTATGTCCGTTCGTATCGCTCCCGTTCGCGCAAATTTAAAACGGATACACCACGTTGAAAAAAGAAATACACACGTTGCAGCGTATTGTACCAAAATGTAACGATACGTAAATGATACGATACGTACATATGCAACAAATGGAAACTCACCTTTACACTGTCAAGTATACGAACACAATCAAGTCACTGCACTGGTAAGACATCACAAATTCGGTTTGTGATATCATTTCTAATTATTTACGATGCAATGTATCTGTCTAACTATGTTCTCCACTTATTCATCAAAAGAAGGCTTTTTCTATCAGGTTTCCAAAAATTGCAATGCACATTAAGATCTATTATCATAGATTAATAACATGGTGTGAATTTATACCGAACGTCCGTGACCGTGACTCAGCTTAAAATAAAGTTGATTTGATGCATCACATAGTATTATATGAGTACTAAACAGTCGCCCCCTTTAATAAAATGGACACGTGCTGTATTCCACACGTTATGGGTGCGGGCATTGTCAAATGGTCTTATATATAAAGAAAGTAATTTTACTGGACACCTGGCTTTACTTGTTAGCTATAATTTGACTGTATTAAATGGGCTTTTTAAGGGTATGTATTTAGGACTGTTAAAAGTTTAAGAGGGTATTTCCCTTTATTATTAATTATATATAAAGGGCGACAGTCAGGGGTTATTAGACTTATAGGCAATTCATTTTAATTTATTATAAATTTGTTTATTAGCTACTGGTGATGGGACAATTATTCACACGATGCTTTCTCGGGTAATGCCGAGTTGATAATATATATTGTTTTTGTTAATAATGTGATAATTCTTTAATTGCAAACTAGTGGCTGCTAACTAATGTAAACTATAGTTCTCCTTTATATATAGTTCTAAACCAAAATCAGGATAACGCATGTCTTGTAAATGTAATAATATAATCTTGCAATATAATCAGTCTCTTCCAAAAACTACCGTTCTATATTTGCATCTGCTGCCTATGTATTCAATAACAGGTTATGGGCTCAGTAGTGGTATAACGTGTTGAATACATAGGCAGCAGATACAAAGATAAAACGTTATTTTTAGAAGAATATATACCTCCACCCGCTATTTTTTAATTTCGAAGGTACCTACACAGTAAATGCACGGTACACGAAGGTACTTTGTATCTATGCTGCCTATGTGTACCTTCGAAATTAAAAAATAGCGGGTGGAGCGGATATTCTTCTAAAAATTACGTTTTATCTTTGTATCTGCTGCCTATGTATTCAATAAGAGTTTTCCTGTTAGATGTCCTCATGCGGCCATCCCTCGAGGAAAAAACATCGTGTAAAATGTATTATTGGTAATCCACTCCGTAGGGCCTTAAAACAGCTTTTGCCTTGCAAAAAGTGGAGTAGCTACATTTTTAAAATGTTGTTGAATCTTGACAAAAAATACAGGTTTTCGACCCTGGGGGCGACCGCTCGCCCACATCTTGAATTAAAGGTAAAAAATATTGTTTTTCCAAAATAAATCCGTAACGGTTGATCCAACGACGAAAATGTCTTTTCGAATGTAGGAAAAATTCGACACATTTTCTGTGTCTTTTTTTTGTAAATATAATATGCAACGAGTTACAGCGGCGGAAAGACGAACAACATTTTCCTTAAAAACCAGTAACCATTTTTGTGATTTTTCGATTGTTTCTCTCTATTTGGTACACATTTGGTTATAAAAAATATACTAACCTACAATGCCTTAAGGTAGAGTAAATGGCGCGTATTTGTATTGTGGTATGTGCTAATTCATAGTAAATGGTCTGACATAATATGTACCTACTCATATTTTAATTCCAAACTCAAGAAATAGATTATTTTAGAGTACGAATTAACAATTTAAAATTTTCTGACAATTAATTATTTTAAGTAATAATACTGTTGATTATATTATCTAACCGATTAGGTCACTCTTATTACCCTATAGAGCATGGTGTATGGTGTGGTAAACGCGATTAATTATTGTCCATCTTGATCTGGATTAGATTCCCACCTCCGTCAAATAGGCCAAGCTACAGAGGTTTTTTAGGTCAAAAAAAAATAGGTACCGAAATGTGCAGAGTTTTAAAGTATACATAGATGAAATCGTATATAAAATAAACAGCCAATTGTTGTTACAACAAAATAGCGTCCGAAAAACTGAAAAAAATTGAAAAAAACGTTTTTTGAGTTTCTAGCAATAACTACAAGTGCACTCGTTTTGACTTAGCAAAATCGTTATGACGCAGGGTCGCAAAATGATTGTCAATACTTATTATACAAAAAATAATAAGTATAAAGCAACTTTTAATTTTCATCTTGATATTTACCATCGATATATCGGATTGCGGAAAGTGGAAGTCGCAATAAGATCGAATCGAATCCGAAAAACCCTCCTCTTTCTTCCCGTTTTTCTCGGCTGAAAATGCAAAATGAAATTGAAAATTTTGTATTATAGTCAAAACGATTGCAATTGTAGTTATTGCTAGAAATTCAAAAATCATTTTTCTGCATCTCTTTTACAGTTTTTCGAAGGCCATTTTGTTATAAACAACAATAATTCGCCGTTTAATGTATATACGGTTTCATCTATGTATTATACTTTAACCCTGTACAGTTACTTACTAGTTAGTTACCTATTATTTTTTAATTCCCTAAGAAACCTCTGTAGCTTGGCCTGAAAAGGTAATGTCGTGGGTATGTATGGGGGGTGTCCGCGTTTTCTTAAGAACTGTAATACCCTTTCATACTGTTAGCGTCACTTTTTGAGGCGGTTTCTTTGCGGGGCGTGCAGGGATGATGACCGGCTGATCGCTGGTTGCGCACGGCGAGGGAGCCTGGATGCGAGAGGGATGCACCCGGGACATTCTGGGTTCAACCGCTGACATAACTAGAAGTGGCTCACGTTGTCTTTATATTGTACGCGGTGGCCCAATAAATTGTATTAAACTTTAAATCTATTTTATTTACATCTTCTAAATCAATAACATTTATAATTATTTAACAATGCAAATAACATGTTTATGGCTACGTAGTTTATGGTGATTTCATATTTTCCATGTCTATATTATCACAAAAACTTCATGAAACAGAAAAACGCTTGTGTTGACATGTAAAAGTAGAAAAATTATATAACATTAGTCTACATACCTTATTCAAAGGAACAAGTTTTTATATTAAAAGATATACAGCCTCTCAAATATTTTAATTAGTTAAATATCAAAAATATGTTACTAATTTTACAAAACCATTTGAAGTATTACTTCTTATTCTCAAGGAATTTATTGTGAATTCCTTGTCAGGAAGCGGCTGGCACTTCAAAAGTCGAATAGGAGTACCTCTGTTATTTGTAAAAATATCTAGGGAATTCAATATTCATCTTGAAATCCTAAAAAAAATAAGCAGTAATCTGGATGATAGATCACCATGGAGCTCCGAGTTCCCTTAAAAGCTACATAAACGTTACTTACCAAACCAATCACCTTGTTATATCGAAGGCAATTTATAGACTTTGGTAATATCATGAAACAGTCACTATTTATTAAAATTAATAAACGGAGAAACACTGAATAAGTCCGCTCGGTAAGACCCAGACATATTAAGATAAAATGTCTCTGGTAAGACCGCATAGGAAAAAAATTACATAAGGTAATTCTGCATTATTTGACACGTCGAGCGCCACGTGCACGCCTGTTGACATTTTGATTATTGAGCAGGCGACCATGTGTTCACCGGTGTTCATTTCTGTTTTTACTGGTTGGGACCAACATTTCCAACGTTTTTTAATCGTTTTACTATCGTATTTTTAATCGTAATTTTTTATCAAAATTATCGTTTTCATAACTAGTTACGTAAATATATATTTTCACACTGAACGCCATTATGTAAAGACGACCTTTGTGAAATTTTTCACAAAAATAATAATGTTATTTTACTTACATTTGGTTTGTAGGTACTACGGCTAATATAAACTCGCAGTTAAGATAATATTTTTCATCATCAACCTCTCACTGTGATGTTATCCTCATGTAATTGAAGTATTTTTAGGAAAATATTTTAACTAATGACGTAGGGGATAAGAATTATTGCATGGGCATGAGAAGGATACTTAATTTAGAAACTGGGCGACGGCAAATTAGGGAGATCACTAACGTTCGTTTTGATAAAGTGGTTGGTATTTGTTTTTTGTTTCCCAAACAATCGACAGTGAAGAAATGTCTCTCTCGGAAGAAAAATTATTTACATTCATTATACTACTATTTAGCTGTAAATACTTTTCAATTTCTTAATTGTACAAAAGAATATATCAACCCTGTCCTCAATGTTGCATTAATTAGAAATCATAAATATATCATGGTATAAAGGATATGTATGCTTCAAGAATATTACCCATATTCTTAAGATGTAGGGAGATTAAAAATATTGGTGTCTCGCAATCTGAAATATGATTTTATATAAAAATACAATCAAGTGCATATCTCCGTTTTGATAGTGCTGTAAGATCAACTTATGATAATAGTGATAGAATAGACGAAGAGTAGACATATTAGTAAATACTTTTGTATTCGATGATAAAACCTAAACATTTAAGTGCAGCTGAGGTGGTAACTGCAATATGTTTTGAAAATGTGAATTTAGAAACAAAAGTTTTTCATTATATATAAACAGGTCTGCTCAATATACTCAATATATACTAATAGAGACTAAATAAATAGCTCACCCGGAATAAATAGCTAACTTTGTTTTTTGGATCACTGATTCTGAATTTTACAGCAAAAG
>CAXKVY010015987.1:0-15929 GCA_964058915.1 Tetropium fuscum | reverse complement strand
GCTTCGTTGACAAAAGTCTGTGTGAATAGTGTGTTTCGTGCAATTACACGTGAGGGAACCATTGCAAAAAAGAAGAAAACGGAAACTCGTGGCAGGAAGAAAATTGACCTCGACAAAGATGTCAAATACGCATTTCGCCAGATTATCCATGGTTTCTTTTTTAAAAATGAGATTCCGCCACTGAATCTAATTTCAGTTGCTATTTCTGACGATCAATCTTTACCCAAGTTATCTCGGAAAATTCTTTTGAGAACTATGCACGAGATGAATTTTCTTCAAATATAAAACGAAATCGGAAAAGTCTTTCTATTGAGAAAAACGAAATTGTTTTATGGCGAAGAATATTTGGAAAACAAGCGAGATTTTCGGATGTCAGACAGAAAAATTTATTATTTAGACGAGACTTGGGTAAACGAAGGGCATACCGTTTCAAAAGTATGGCAGGACTGCAATATTAGGGATCCTGGACTAAGTGCATTATACACGCAAAAAAGAGGAACAACGCATGTGGGATCTTGATACAAGAGTGGAAACTTTGGTAGAACCCCTTAAAATCGGCGATAGAGCGGATAGCAGTTTCAGTGGTAGTGATAGTGAAAGTGACACTGAATAATGTGGAATAGTACGATAGCCTGATTCTTTCTTTCTGAACAAATTACTAAATAACTCATAGCATCAAAGAATTTCTATCTTTTAAAATTCTATCTTTTAACATGTTCTTTTAATGATTGTACGACTGTAGTTAGTTAAATCACTTTGATCAGAACAAAAGAAAATGGGTATTGATACATTCTAGTGAAATTAATGTTGTCTTATGTTCTTAATAAGGTGTTAATTAATATAATATTATCTTTATTCAATGTAACATAGTGAGCATATGAAAGTGACAGTGATATGATAATAATGTGTGCATGTGGTCATATATAGTGATGAATATTGAATATATAGTGAGTGTTGCAATGTTGATATAGTATACTTAATTTAATTAAAGTTGTGTTATGTGTGATGTGACAGTACGTGATTGGTAATACGTAAAATATAATATGTGTATTAGCGATGATTGATAGAGAGGTAGTGTTATAAATGCAGTGAATGTTAGGTATAGTTTTAGCATGGTAGTAGATGTCGTTAGATAGCTTCAAAGGGGCCACTTGTGTGTAGCTTGCTACTCCTACGTCCCTACAAAAGGCAAAATTCTACAATATGTGTTCTGATTATCTCTCTTTGGCTGGGTAAGCACTGACTGCTTTAACCTCGGTTTTAATTAACTACAAATCGTCCTGAACTATAAAGTTTTTTTAAACTAAATATTACTAATTTAGTTTACTTATAATTAATGCAAGTAATACTATATTAGTGTTATATGAATAATACTAAGAATTATTAGTTTATGAATGTACTTGATAAAGAAAACATATAGAGTATACATTTCACACATTTTTAGAACCATCTAATAACAGTATTTTTCTTAAGATAATAAAAAAAACCATCACAAGTACACTTAAAAACAATGTCAATAATTTGGATATTTTATTAAATTTTTTTATTCTGCCCCCTCTAAAATGATACGCCTATGGAATTTCGCTCCCCTCGCCCCTCATGTCCCTGAGCCGTCCATATGCTGGTGATGAATCACTCCACACTATTTTGGAACCAGAGTATAATCTGAATTATAATTGACACTCTGAATTGCAATTTTATTATCTGAATTACAGTTGACACTTTCTGAATTACTATTGGAAAAGGTGAAGGATGTCGTGAATTTGGCAAAAAAATAAAGTATAATCGATGTAGGCTTAAATTTGTCTTAAAAGACTATATATTAAATATGTCTAATGTGAAACTGAGCCAAAAAAAATACTTCAATAGTTTACCATAAAATATTTACAAAATAATATGTTTCGTTTACGAAACTTGGAAAAATTCACATCTACATTTTGATAAATATTACTTGATGAATTTTGATATTTACCTGTTGTAATTCTGCATAATATATACTGTTTTTCGCGTGACGAGTTCAAATTAGGTATAAACCATATTTTGCTAGAACAGTCATGGAATATGGAAAATTTGTATGTAGATGTCAAAACGTAATTATCTGATGGCACTACTCACTCAACTCAAGGCACTAGGTAAAAAATACGAGTCACATATAAACTATCGGACGGAGTCTATCGGAAGGAGCCCTCTGTGGGCTATGTGTGAAAATTGGTGTGAGGAGTATGCCCTATCCGTCAACCCCAGGAAGACGGAAATGGTACTCTTTACAAGGAAAAGAAAACTGGAGCCAATGAGAGCACCTGTTCTCCTAAACACAGACTAAATTTTGAACCACAGTTGAAATATTTGGGAGTAACTTTCGATGCTAAATTAAACTGGAATCTTCACCTCGAAAGAAGAATAAAGAAGGCCTACATATCATACGAGCAGTGTCGTAGGACCGTAGGGAAAACCTGGGGAATAAAACCTAGGGTGGTCCTGTGAATTTACACTGCTATCATAAGACCAATGTTGGCCTATGGAGCTGTTGTCTGGTGGCCCAAGAGTCAACAAATAACAGCAAAACTCAAGCTAGGCCAGGTACAAAGAGTTGCCTGTCTGAGCATAACCGGAGCCATGCGAACAACACCAACGAGAGCAATGGAGATAATGCTGTGTCTTCCACCACTAGACCTATATCTAGAAGAAGTGGCTCTGACTACCATGACTCGCCTTAAATCCGTTGGCATACTACCAAACGCAAGCTGTGGCCAAACCAGAAGCCGCCTGTGGACTGAGGCTGTCAGAAAGATACCAGAACAGAACAGAACTTGCTGGTATAACCATAGCCGCACAAGAGACTGCTCGTAGAGAAATAACGGGCAAGACAATAAGAATCTGCACAGATAGTAGACAATCACTACTGGCCCTGAAAAATTATAAAATAATTAAAGGATCAACATGGGAATGTCACCAAGCACTTGTGAGAGCATGTGAGATGAATAACATCTGCCTGTGCTGGGTCAAAGGACACTCACAATGCAACGCCAATATAGCAGCTGACAAACTGGCCAAGAAGGCATCCAGCCTGAGTATCCTTGGGCCTGGTCCTTCAAGTACGCTACCAGTTGCAGCGAAACTCCAATTAATAAAGGAAAACACCCACATAAAATATAAGACGTTATGGGATGAAACAAGTAGCTGTCAGCTGGCCAGAAATCTCTTGAGATATCCCAGCGAAGAGACGGCCAGGAACTATCTGGCAAAGTCCAGGGGTAAACTGCGATTTGTTACAGGAATCCTAACCGGACACTGCCGGGTAAGGAAACACCTCTATAACATGAGACAAAGTGACACACCCATCTGCAGAGGATGTGAACAAGAAGATGAAACGATCGAGCATGTACTTTGCGAATGTCCCGCCGTGTCATCGACCAGAGAATCCATATTGGGGGAACGTTGGACTTCTATGGCCAATTTGAGGGAAATGCCCCTGGGCAACATCATCACTTTTTGTACAACATTGGGCTGGTCGATGGCCTAGGGAGACATTTCCCTCACGGAGGAAGCACAAGGGAGAATACACGGGAATATAAACACGGGAGAAAACACACTCGACTGGGAGAATCTTATCCAGGAAGAATGCGCCATCAGACCTGCTACCCCGAAAAAAATAACAAAAGAAATTAAAGAAAACATTAACCCGAAAAAAGCCCCATGATTTGACCTAGTTGCGGGGGAAATTCTAAAACATCTCCCACGTAAAGCCATTGTAAAACTTATTTATCTTATTAATGCAATAAAAATATATACCAAAGACATGGAAAGTAATAGAAATGATAATGATCCTGAAACCCGGAAACGGAAAGCCACCAAATGAAGCTTCGTCCTACAGGCCAATCTCCTTGCTCCCTGTAATATCAAAACGAAAAAATATTTCTTAAAGATTAAAATCATTGAAGGCAAAGGATCAGTCATTGAAGACAAAAACATAATCCCAAATCATCAGTTTGGATTCAGAGTCATTCAACTATAGATCAGGTCCATAGGATCACAGATGTAATTGAAAAGTCGCTGGAGGAAAGAAAAGTTTGTTCCACCACCGTCTTTCTTGATGTAGCACATGTTTTTGATAAAGTATGGTACGAGGGACTTCACTAAAAGTTAAGCAAGCTCCTGCCTAATCAGTTCTCATAATTAATGAAGTCTTATATTTCAGATAGAACTTTTAGAATTAAGCAAGAAGACGCTTATTCTGCACTTAAAGAAATCAAGGCAGGAGTACCACAAGGGAGTGTATTAGGGCCAGTCCTTTATCCACTATACATTAGTGATATTCCTGAATTAGAGTATGACACGATAGCCACCTTTGCTGATGACACTGCTATAATGGCTGTAGGCAAAGATCGCCAAGAAGCGGCAATAAATCTGCAAATATCAGTTAACAAAATCAGCACCTGGACTAAGCAATGGAGAATCAAACTAAATGAGAGTAAATCTGCTCATGTTAATTTCACAAACAAAGAGACCGACATATCCCTGTTAGCATAAACAAAATCCAGGTACAATACGCTGATATAGCAAAATATTTGGCTATAACACTGGACGCTAAGCTACGCTGGAGAGCTCATGTCAAAAAAAGGAAGAATTAAATATCAGATTTAAAAAAATGTATTGGCTGCTTGAACGAAATTCCACATTGTCAATACATAACAAAGTACTTTAGTTCAAACTAATTCTCAAGCCCGTATGGACATATGGCATCCAGCTGTGGGGTTGTGCCAGTCAGAGCAATCTAGATATAATCCAGCGATTCCAAACCAAAGTATTAAGGAGCATTATTGATGCCCCTGGCATTGCAGAAATAGTGACCTCATAGGGACATGGGAATGGACACCGTTAACCAGACCATCAGCGAATACGCCAAAAGACACGAGCAGCGACTTCATCGTCACGTCAATGTCGAAGCCATCCAGCTCCTCGACAATACAAACCAGATCAGAAGGCTCAAGAGGATCAAAATCCCTTCGAGCTAGTATAATTTTGTGTTATAAGTGCGAAAGCAGAGAACAGTGCCTGTGTACACATTAATTTTAGTGAAATTAAGTATTAGAAAAATATAAGGACCACTAGTGAGTAAGTTCTTAGATATGGTTAGAAAAATATTACTCATTGACCTAAGCACAGATCAGATTGTAATTACAGTAAATGCCATTGGTGTTTGTGGAATAAAAAGAAACATATATAAACCCTATAGGCCTTTACGAATGTTCACTTTTCTTCAAAATATGAATCATACAGAAAAATTTTGAACGCTTCTACAAAAATTTACTTTTCTTCGCTAGTTTCACACAATAAAAAAATAAATAAAATATAGTAAATAGCATTTTAAAAATGCAGTTGCAATATAGTAAATTTTTATAGATCAGAAAAATAAAAACTGTTATTTTAGAAACGAAACTCTGAGCTCACTTCGATATCATTTTAATTTGTCCCTCAATTCCACAGAATAATAGAATTAAGAAAGAAATAGCATTATCAAAAGTCATAGATGGAGGTAAGTACCAATTCTATATAAGTATATTCAGTGATGATTACTCACCGTATCCAAAATATCGGTAATTTTACAATTGACCGAAGTAACTATCGGCATGACCCTGGCCACGGTAAATCCTGTTTGAACTATTTTAAGGTCTTGGTCGAACATTACATGGAAGGGAAACACCTTGCAGAACGTCGCAGGACCAATTTTTTGCTCTAAAATTAAACATACCTACTTATAATGCCCATATGCTAACGGCAATCTAAATATCATACCAAGTGATAAAGTTTCGATCTCATCAATTTGTGGAAGTAGGCATTTCTTAGGCCCTGATTTTTCTGTTATTAAAAATTGTACGTGATCGCACTCTTCTTTTGTTTTCAAGATTTGTACTTCTACTTCTGTATCGTGAAGCTTGCTAGCTACTGTCTAACAGAATTAAAGTCATAAAGTAATGTCAATGTATATATATATATATATATATATATATATATATATATATATATATATATATATATATATATATATATATATATATATATATATATATATATATATATATATATATATATATATATACAGGGTGGTCCAGTTTATAATAAATTTATTTTAGGAGGTGATAGACATTCTAAAATGAAGGGGACTTTCCCCAGAAAATTTATTTCCAAGGGGACTAATAACGGAGATACAGCCCTTCAAAGTTGGGAAAAAATAATCGTTTTATTCGCATAACTTTTGAACCGTTTTCAAAGAATACAACGAAAGGTTTTTAATAACCATAATAATAGAATAACCTATTAATAACAATAATTATTTACAACATATTTTCAAAGTGCAATCCTCCTGCCTCAATACATTTTAGACATCTTTTGGTAATTGAATTGATTGCTGCCAATATTTGATGTCGATTTTGACTTAATTGGTGGCATGCTTGTTGAATTCGTTCAATCAACTCTTCCCTTGTGTCAATTGTTGTTGCGTGTACAACATCCTTTAAATAGCCCCATGCAAAAAAATCTAATGGGGTTATATCAGGTGACCTTGCTGGCCAAGCCACTGGCCCTCTTCCTACTTCAGGTGGATCGTTATTCGTGATAGGCCCTATCCATCTTTCCGGATAATTTTCATTCATCCAGTCTCTCACCTGTCGTCCAAAATGCGCTGGAGCACCATCCATTTGGAACCAACTATTATGGCGTACTTCGACGGGTATATCATCAAACAGGTCGTACAAGTTATTTGTTAAAAAGTCAAGGAAAAGCACAGAGTTCAATCGAGGTGATAAGAAAAATGGACCACAAATATAACCGTTGATTAGCCCAAGCCATACGTTAACACTAAATTCGTGTTGAAAGGACCTAATTCGAATACCTCTAGGGTTTTCTTGAGCCCAAATGTGAAAATTATGGTGATTGAATACTCCCGTTCTTGTGAAACATTTTGCACTGGTTGTAAATGACATGGTCTTTGATTATCCTTATGAAGAACACGCAATATTTTAGATTTAGATTTTCTCAACTGCAAGGCTGCTCTACGTGAACTTAGCCGAGGATTGTTATTAAAAGCTCTGATTATGGCATTTTCTTCATTAATTTGTCCCCTAGGCTGCCGGTCCATGACGATTTTCAAGCCAAAGTCACGAAAACGTTGATGCATGGTCACAAAAACACGCGCATTTGGTTGCCTCCGATCTGGATATCTTCTGCGATATTCCCTGACAGCAGCTGCGGCATTTCCACCGCAGAATCCGTAAACAAAGTGTATGTCTGCAGACTCGGCATTATTGAATAAGTTTGGCATGTTTTCGTGGAGATATTAGACAAACAATGGGACACAAGATACAATATAAGTGCAAAAGATGCCTGATTATGTGTAGCCCGAAGGATTGCACTCTAAAAATGTGTTGCTTCATTTTAAATCGGCGTTTTCGTACATGTTTTCAATTTTTCACAAATATCTCAAAAACGAAGCCTCTAATCGAAAATTTGCAGCATAACGTTTTTTCCTAAATTAAATCTGGAATCCAAAAATGGGAGCAATTTAAAAAAAATAACCAGTGGTGTAAAAAATAGGTGCGGGAAAAAGGTGGCACCTTCCCTTATCTACGCTCCTGAAAAATTTTGACGGAACTCATTATATCCATTCGACGGAGACTTATTTTAGTAATCTTTGCTTAAAATTTGAATAAAATCAGTTGAACGGTTCAAAAGTTATGCGAATAAAACGATTATTTTTTCCCAACTTTGAAGGGCTGTATCTCCGTTATTAGTCCCATTGGAAATAAATTTTCTGGGGAAAGTCCCCTTCATTTTCGATTGTCTATCACCTCCTAAAATTAATGTATTATTATAAACTGGACCACCCTGTATATATATATATATATATATATATATATATATATATATATATATATATATATATATATATATATATATATATTAGCTTTGAAATTCTTTGCTATTCATATTTATTTTGTGAAAAGTAATCTTGGGTATATATATATATATATATACATATATATATATATATATATATATATATATATATATATATATATATATATATATATATATATATATATATATATATATATATATATATATATATATATATATACATATATATATATATATATATATATATATATATATATATATATATATATATATATATATATATATATATATATATATATATATATATATATATACATATTTATATATATATATATATATATATATATATATATATATATATATATATATATATATATATATATATATATTGCTTTGATATCTCCATTTTTAATGAAAATATAGAGATTTTAAATCATCATGTTTGGAAGCCTTTTAATTAAAAAAGAATTAAGAAGTAATTAAAAGAGTTGGCATAATCCGCGCCACTTTTATTTTGGAAGCCTAACTTACCTAACTTATGACGCTATGACAGTTTCGTATTCATGTATTACATTTCCTTCTATGTTAATATTATATTTTCTACGGAGTTGAATGTAAATGTACCTTAACAATTCCTATAACAATATGCTCCAATCCTGGTCGATCAGAATAATAATGCAACACAAGAGCGCCATCTTCTGGTCGTTCCGTACATCTAAATGAGGGAGCTTTCATTCCTGGATATAATGTGCCCAAATGATCATGTAACGCGTCCAAGTTCTACAATAAGCAACCATAAGAAATGACGTAGCAACAATATACATAGAATTATATAAGTATATATTACTAAATCCAATTTTATTGCATGCTACAGAAAATAATATATGTCCAACGTTATTAGATACTTTAAGAACAAGAACCCTATTAGCCCTTATACCTCGATACTAGTAGTTTATATGAAAGGAGCGTCCTCCTTAAATTAAAAGTACCTGAATCGAATACAAGTCCAAATATCGCAAATGTTTATATACAGCCTTCTATAAGTAGATACTGCAAATACCAGTTTATGGGTAGGTACGCTGGCGGCCATTTGAAAGTGCACGATTCTTTTGATATTGTAATATGATCTTTTTATATTTCATTTTGACACTTATTTGAAACTTCAAACAAATATCAGCAATTCCGTAATTTACAAACCACTTTATTAGCCTTCAAGTTTTAAAATGCTGCGGTTAACTGAACCTGAAAAAATGCGAGCTGTTACATTGCTTGAAAATGATTGGCCATTACAGGCAGTTGCAGATGAGCTAAATGTGAGTAAGAGCTGTATATTCAAACTCAAACAAAAATGGAATGCAGTAGGAAACGTTGGCTACGTCCACGGCGGAGGGCGTCGTGCGTAAAATAAGCACTGTGGAGCAAAACAACCTCTTCCTAGACCATCTTAGAACGAATCCCTTTGAAACAGCAGTGACGGCCTGTTTCGAAACGGAGTTTCCTGGATCTGTGAGGTCTGCATGGCGGTGGGTGAAGGGTTCAGAGTTGCGAAATTATGTGGCAGCAAAGAAGGCATTTTTGGAGCATAAAGAACAACATCTTAATTTTGCGAACCAGTTTGTCGGTAGGCCCGACGTCTTTTGGAATAATGTCATATTTTCCGACGAAAAGGTCTTTCAGTCATGTCATGATGGTTCCATCCGCGTCTACCGACCTCAGAATTCGGGGTATTAAGAGAAGTATATTAAACCTACCGACCGGAGTGGACGTTTTTCCATCAATGTTTGGGCATGGATAAGTTCCCTAGGTCCCGGTGTTTGCTGGAGGATAGGAGAGCGCCTTACCGGACAGAGTTACATACACATATTGGACAATATTATGCTGCCGTCCGTTACTATGTTGTATCGTCAGAATTTTATTTTCCAATTGCTCAATTCATACATCAAGAATTGTAACTAACTGGATTAATGAACACAACATAAACGTGCTACCTTGGCCCTCAAAAGTCGCCCGACCTAAACCCAATTGAAAATGCATGGTCAATGATTAACAATCATTTATAATAGACCTGGTAATAGACATTTCCGCCCAGCCCACTCCCATTTCAAATGCCGAGGAATTTTGGGAGCAATTGAAAATGCTTGGGACAATATCAACGTAGATCACACGAGGGCACTTGTTTCATCAATGGACGCCGTTATGCAAAAAGAAACCATGCGACAAAATTACGAAATTAATATTTATTAAGGAATTGAAAGTTGCAGTAAACTATATTTGACAGGTAAACTATATTTGACAGAAACTAGAAAAAGTAGGTAAACTATATTTGACAGAAAAGATCCATATGAAAATTACACTATAACCTTAGGAAATAGGCCAAAAGAACCATTTGTACACTCGAAAGCATCTTAAACTATTTTCAAAAGGGAACCAAGTGCATAGACGCTTACAATATCAGTATGCCTTCTACGGGATGAAAGTGTGAACTTCTTGTTTGTTTTCGTTTATAAAAGTGCTGTAAAATGATTTCATGGCGTAATAAACAACTAGTGAATATGTGTAATACTACAGTTATTACAGAAAACAAAGGTATGAAACTAAATTTGACTATTAAACATGAATAATTTAATAATATCTATTTTTTTGAAAATCTGAGAGAAACAACAGGAGATATTTCAAATATCTCTTCAGAACCACCAACCGTGAACCCTGAGATTGCGAAATTGCTAGAGAATCTATCGGATGATTCGGTCAAAGATCCGGATTTTATTATAGATAGCGATGTTTGTTCTCCTATAAGGCGAAAGGTATGTCTTGATATATTTGCTACCTATTTTTTTCCTTTATTTTTCCTAGGATGATTCAAATGACGAAATTTTGTACGATGATGCTGAACAAAAAACATATGCAGCACTAATACCAGTACCCTTGGAAACTTCTATAGGATACGATTCAAGTAATGTCAAACAAAAAAAAATATAGAAGAAGACCAAAAAAGGGCAGAAAAAGAAAATTTTACGGTATGTCGAGGGAAGAAAGAAAAACTAACATATATAATCGTAAGGAATGGATGAATTATAAGAAGCAACGAATTGCTTCTAAGGAGCAAGCTTCTTGTACCTTTTGATTGCCAGTGTACTTTATCATGCACAACAAAAATATTCGAAGAACAATGCAGAAATGAGGTTAACAGAAACATAATCTTCATTTTTACCAGCAGATATGACTCTCACGAAAATGTACGAACTCTACGTAGAAGGACGAAATAAGGTAAATGTGGTTAGTTTCTCAACAAAAAAATATTTTACGAGAATTTTAATTTAAAATTTAAAACCTAAAGAAGGGAATAAATGGAGAAGAGATTGGTTAAAGGGAGATAACTATACTAAGAGAAAAGCCGTTTTCCCTTTTTATGAAGCAAGACTTGAATGAAAATACCATATCAGTAGAAGTTGATGTTTCAAAGAAAATCCGTGGTCGTCCTAAAAGTGGTTTATATAAAACAGACCTTAACATACTCAGGCCTGAAGGAAAATGTATTTTGAACGAAAAACTCACGGATATAAAATCAATATGGCACCTCATTCCCAAAGATGGTAGGACTTTCTATTCATTACTTTTTGCAGATAACATGTTGTTATTATATATATTGCAGATTGTTATTGCATATATTGCAGATAGCATATTGTTAGATCTTCCCTAAAAAATTCAAATATAGCGCTCGTGTGCAAAGTAAAAACACCGAAAGTGCTTAGGAAGCTAAAACCCAATTTCAAGAAGCAAGCGGGTCAGCAATAAGATATGACGTTCACACAGTTGAATCTGGAGTTGACGAGAGGAGACGCCAGGAAATGATCATCTGTTTGACCTTGTCATAAATTGAAATATAAAATATACAGGAAAGTGACCTATAAACATTACCCATACCCATTAGGCCCGGGCCTAGGGGCCATAAAAGGGCCCGGTTCTGGAGGTGTAAATAATAATAATAATAATAATACCATTATTAAATCAATTAATAAATGTACTTAATATAAAACAAAATTATGTATGCACTGGATTTTTCTGCTACGCTCTGACAAATGTGTTTAGGTTTAGATGTTTGTGTTCTTTGCAGTCTATCGGTTTTGGTTTTAACTCAATAATAAGGAAGATTTATGACTTTTTTTATTTCAATTTGCCGGCCGCGGACTGCACGTGTGTTTGCCGGCGTGCGATGTGAGGTTTACGTCAAAGGTTGCAGCTATCAGCCGATGTATAATATTTTCATTTTCAATGAAAATACCGAAAGCCCTTGTTCTAATTTTTTTATTGTATTTATGTACCTATCACGCGGTGATCAGGTTTACTACAACGACGACCAACACCCAGCACCCGCTTAAATTTATTTTCTTTGAACTTTAAATTTGAGTTTGACTGCCGAGTGCCGAGTTCCTAGTCGATTCGAATCTGATAAAGATTTGTTTAAAAAAGTAGATATTTTAGTTACCTATTTTAAATTGTACAAGCATAAATCAGAATCACAAAAACGCAAAGAAAAGTTAAAGAAAGAAAAATATGCCAAGTGTTTAAAAGTTTCCATTGAAAATTTTCTAAAAACTCGCGGGCCGAATCAGGAATTAGCTTCTACATGTAAGTAAAAATTTCAATATTACTTTCTGGCTAGACTTTACGTACAAAAAATGTATTTTAATTAAACATTCGCCCAAAAACTAGTGAACAAAAATAACTTTAAAAGGAAAAAAATAACATTTTGAATTAAGTATTTTTGTTTTTGGAATAGGTAGGCAGTGGCACCTATTTTTCAAACTACTTACCTACTTTGTGAAAAATAGGCATATAAAAACTAGAAAATGGAACATTGTTTTTGTTTCTTTTTTTGTAGCGTCAAATGATAAACCAGCCCACCTGAGATATCTGGGTTGGTTTCAGAACCAGTTGCTGTTAATTTTCAAACTGAAAATGCTCCTGTTCTTGAACAAAATGCAGTTGATGAAGAACCGTCGCATAGTGTTCCATCTGACACTGACATAGTTTACGAAGAGTCCGAAAGTGCTTCGTTACTATTACTAAAATTACCATCACCGAAAATTATAAATGGAGACTTAGAATTAATTTCTGATACAGAAGCATATCCTAAAGATCCAGCCCTTTGGCCTGAACAACTAACCGAAAAATTTCGTCAGTACATACTTTCCAACCGTCCTGATAAAATATATGGTGATGTTAATTCTTCTGGAATCCAAGATGGTAAAAAGTTACGGACTTTTCAAACCAGTTGTTTTACAAAAGTCTTTGCCAATGGGGAAAAAGTTAAACGTGATTGGCTTGTATATAGTGGTACTACTAATAAGGTTTATTGTTTTATATGCAAATTATTTTCTCCTGATAATTCATCTCTTTGTCGTGGAGGCATGTGTGATTGGAAAAATATTAATGCAAGATTGTCAGATCATGAAAACTCTTTATTGCACAGAAAAGCCATGTTTGTCGCAATATCAAGGGGCAAAATAGAAGGCCGCATTGATTCACAACTAGAAAAACAGTTTGATACAGAAAAGAATTACTGGAGGGAAGTTTTAAAGCGCATAGTAGCAACGGTAAAATTTCTCGCCAGTCGGGGATTGTCCTTTAGAGGAAGCGCCGAAGAACTATTTAATTCACACAATGGTAATTATTTAGGTTGCTTGAAATACTTAAGTGAGCTTTATCAGTTCCTAGCAAATCATTTTTCTAAGTACGGGAATGCAGGACGCGGTGTAACAAGTTCTTCGACTGTCTGCAATGAATTCATAGAAATAATGGGAGCGGAGGTTAAAAGAAACATTATAAAAGAAATTAAGAAGGCCAAATATTTTAGTATTATCGTGGAATCGACCCCAGATATTTCCCATATCGACCAACTTACTTTTATTGTTCGGTATGTGCATCCACATTAAAATGAGCGTAAAATTAAAGTGGAAAGATTTCTGGGATTTTTTCCTATGAAGGCTCATAACAGTGCTTATTTAGAGCAGACTGTTATTACACTCCTTGAGGAATGCGAGCTCTCAATTGAAAATTGTCGTGGCCAGAGCTACGACAATGCTTCAAATATGTCTGGTCAGTATAGTGGGCTTCAAGCTCGAAAAAAAAGCCACGCACCAGAAGCCTTTTACATTCCATGCGCTAGTTATTCTCTCAATCTTGTATTTAACACAACTGTTGAGAGCGTTAGAGCTTCATTGGATTACTTAGATATGCTACAAACCTTGTACAGTTTTTTTTCTTCGTCTACACACCGCTGGGAATTATTAACAAAATTATTAAATGAAGCAAACAAATCGCTTAAGGTTAAACGTTTGTCAGATACGAGATGGTCTGCAAGAGCTGATGCTACTAATTCTTTGAAAGACGGATATGTAGAAATTACGAATTTGTCATATTCCATGTCCCTTGATGGGAGCCAATCAACAAAAACCAGATCAGATGCTAATACTTTAGCATGCAAATTAAATCAGTGGGATATAGCATTAATGACAATTATGTGGGACACTCTATTACAACGAATCAATGCTGTATCAAAAAAACTGCAAGATTCAAAGATAAATTTAGGCATAGCAACTGATCTTTGCAACTCTCTGTCACAGTTCGTTCAATCAATAAGAAATGCAGGAGTAGAAGCCTTAGAAGAAAAAGCAGCATTACTTACAAATGAGAGACAGTACAATTGTGATAAAAGGCGGGCCCCTAAAAAAAATTTTTTGATGAAATTGGGATAGAATATGAAACTAATATGCGTGGGAAAGAAAAATTTAAAGTAGAGGTCCTTAACGTTACATGTGATAGAATAATTGAAGAGATACGAAAAAGGGCAGATAAGTATTTAAAGGTGAATGATAATTTCCATGTCTTCTTCAATTATGCCAATATGAGCGACGATGAAATTAAAAAATCGGCTGAAAAAATTAGATTGCTATTTGAAAAAGATATAAACGATGAATTTGAAAATGAACTTTTACATTTCATATCGTTTTTAACAGAATCACAAAAGAATTTGTCTCCCTCAGAAATTTATAAAATAAGAAAGGAAAATGATCTTCAGTCAACTTTTCCTAACGTTGAAATTCTATTAAGAATATATTTAACAATTCCTGCATCCAATACTACAGGAGAAAGATCGTTCTCCACCTTGAAAAGGGTTAAGAATTACTTGCGGAATGCTATGGAACAACAGCGTTTAACCGCATTATCAATACCTACTTAATATTGAATCGACGACCACTCAGAAAATTTCTTTCGAGAGAGCAATTGAAAAGTTTTCAGAGGTAAAAGCAAGACGTAAACTCTAGGTCTTTTATGTGAATAACTTGTATTATGTACATAATATGATAATTATTATGTTAGGTCAGAGGATTTATATGTTATACCTAAGCACAAGTTTAGTTTTATTGTAAATACTATAGGTAGGTATACGGTACCTGTAAAATGTTTATTTAAGTACTTTTATGATCGTTAATATAATTCACTGATAAAGGAAATGTTTGTTTGTACCTGTGTAAATTTTACTCTATTTTATAAGGGGACGGGGGCCCGGAATTAGCAGTGGGCCTAGGGCCTACAAGTTGTTTAATCCGGCACTGAATATTGAAGATGATATAGATGGATTTGGAGGTGTCTGATTTCCAATTTTTAGTGTTTCTCTTAATTAAATTTTTTCAGCAGCAAATCTGACATAGTTTTAACGCAAGATAAAGCACAAATCTGCATCTATAATTTCATACCGATTTAATTATAGTTTGTACACTTTTAACCTTCGTTTCTCAAAACTTAGTTTTTGGCGTTGGTTCCTTTTTGCATAACGGCGTCCCAATGAGACGTCGATTGCAAGGTATAATAGACTCAAATGGCGCCTGGACGAAATATTCATTTTATACAGACCTACTCGCATTGGAGTTTTGTAGTTTTAAGTTACATAATTTTTATAATTTAGTTTATTTTGAACATTTTTGGGACGTTATCTGTTAATTTGGATT
>CAXKVY010015986.1:0-10680 GCA_964058915.1 Tetropium fuscum | reverse complement strand
CCACAAGGGAGTGTATTAGGGCCAGTCCTTTATCCACTATACATTAGTGATATTCCTGAATTAGAGTATGACACGATAGCCACCTTTGCTGATGACACTGCTATAATGGCTGTAGGCAAAGATCGCCAAGAAGCGGCAATAAATCTGCAAATATCAGTTAACAAAATCAGCACCTGGACTAAGCAATGGAGAATCAAACTAAATGAGAGTAAATCTGCTCATGTTAATTTCACAAACAAAGAGACCGACATATCCCTGTTAGCATAAACAAAATCCAGGTACAATACGCTGATATAGCAAAATATTTGGCTATAACACTGGACGCTAAGCTACGCTGGAGAGCTCATGTCAAAAAAAGGAAGAATTAAATATCAGATTTAAAAAAATGTATTGGCTGCTTGAACGAAATTCCACATTGTCAATACATAACAAAGTACTTTAGTTCAAACTAATTCTCAAGCCCGTATGGACATATGGCATCCAGCTGTGGGGTTGTGCCAGTCAGAGCAATCTAGATATAATCCAGCGATTCCAAACCAAAGTATTAAGGAGCATTATTGATGCCCCTGGCATTGCAGAAATAGTGACCTCATAGGGACATGGGAATGGACACCGTTAACCAGACCATCAGCGAATACGCCAAAAGACACGAGCAGCGACTTCATCGTCACGTCAATGTCGAAGCCATCCAGCTCCTCGACAATACAAACCAGATCAGAAGGCTCAAGAGGATCAAAATCCCTTCGAGCTAGTATAATTTTGTGTTATAAGTGCGAAAGCAGAGAACAGTGCCTGTGTACACATTAATTTTAGTGAAATTAAGTATTAGAAAAATATAAGGACCACTAGTGAGTAAGTTCTTAGATATGGTTAGAAAAATATTACTCATTGACCTAAGCACAGATCAGATTGTAATTACAGTAAATGCCATTGGTGTTTGTGGAATAAAAAGAAACATATATAAACCCTATAGGCCTTTACGAATGTTCACTTTTCTTCAAAATATGAATCATACAGAAAAATTTTGAACGCTTCTACAAAAATTTACTTTTCTTCGCTAGTTTCACACAATAAAAAAATAAATAAAATATAGTAAATAGCATTTTAAAAATGCAGTTGCAATATAGTAAATTTTTATAGATCAGAAAAATAAAAACTGTTATTTTAGAAACGAAACTCTGAGCTCACTTCGATATCATTTTAATTTGTCCCTCAATTCCACAGAATAATAGAATTAAGAAAGAAATAGCATTATCAAAAGTCATAGATGGAGGTAAGTACCAATTCTATATAAGTATATTCAGTGATGATTACTCACCGTATCCAAAATATCGGTAATTTTACAATTGACCGAAGTAACTATCGGCATGACCCTGGCCACGGTAAATCCTGTTTGAACTATTTTAAGGTCTTGGTCGAACATTACATGGAAGGGAAACACCTTGCAGAACGTCGCAGGACCAATTTTTTGCTCTAAAATTAAACATACCTACTTATAATGCCCATATGCTAACGGCAATCTAAATATCATACCAAGTGATAAAGTTTCGATCTCATCAATTTGTGGAAGTAGGCATTTCTTAGGCCCTGATTTTTCTGTTATTAAAAATTGTACGTGATCGCACTCTTCTTTTGTTTTCAAGATTTGTACTTCTACTTCTGTATCGTGAAGCTTGCTAGCTACTGTCTAACAGAATTAAAGTCATAAAGTAATGTCAATGTATATATATATATATATATATATATATATATATATATATATATATATATATATATATATATATATATATATATATATATATATATATATATATATATATATATATATATATATATACAGGGTGGTCCAGTTTATAATAAATTTATTTTAGGAGGTGATAGACATTCTAAAATGAAGGGGACTTTCCCCAGAAAATTTATTTCCAAGGGGACTAATAACGGAGATACAGCCCTTCAAAGTTGGGAAAAAATAATCGTTTTATTCGCATAACTTTTGAACCGTTTTCAAAGAATACAACGAAAGGTTTTTAATAACCATAATAATAGAATAACCTATTAATAACAATAATTATTTACAACATATTTTCAAAGTGCAATCCTCCTGCCTCAATACATTTTAGACATCTTTTGGTAATTGAATTGATTGCTGCCAATATTTGATGTCGATTTTGACTTAATTGGTGGCATGCTTGTTGAATTCGTTCAATCAACTCTTCCCTTGTGTCAATTGTTGTTGCGTGTACAACATCCTTTAAATAGCCCCATGCAAAAAAATCTAATGGGGTTATATCAGGTGACCTTGCTGGCCAAGCCACTGGCCCTCTTCCTACTTCAGGTGGATCGTTATTCGTGATAGGCCCTATCCATCTTTCCGGATAATTTTCATTCATCCAGTCTCTCACCTGTCGTCCAAAATGCGCTGGAGCACCATCCATTTGGAACCAACTATTATGGCGTACTTCGACGGGTATATCATCAAACAGGTCGTACAAGTTATTTGTTAAAAAGTCAAGGAAAAGCACAGAGTTCAATCGAGGTGATAAGAAAAATGGACCACAAATATAACCGTTGATTAGCCCAAGCCATACGTTAACACTAAATTCGTGTTGAAAGGACCTAATTCGAATACCTCTAGGGTTTTCTTGAGCCCAAATGTGAAAATTATGGTGATTGAATACTCCCGTTCTTGTGAAACATTTTGCACTGGTTGTAAATGACATGGTCTTTGATTATCCTTATGAAGAACACGCAATATTTTAGATTTAGATTTTCTCAACTGCAAGGCTGCTCTACGTGAACTTAGCCGAGGATTGTTATTAAAAGCTCTGATTATGGCATTTTCTTCATTAATTTGTCCCCTAGGCTGCCGGTCCATGACGATTTTCAAGCCAAAGTCACGAAAACGTTGATGCATGGTCACAAAAACACGCGCATTTGGTTGCCTCCGATCTGGATATCTTCTGCGATATTCCCTGACAGCAGCTGCGGCATTTCCACCGCAGAATCCGTAAACAAAGTGTATGTCTGCAGACTCGGCATTATTGAATAAGTTTGGCATGTTTTCGTGGAGATATTAGACAAACAATGGGACACAAGATACAATATAAGTGCAAAAGATGCCTGATTATGTGTAGCCCGAAGGATTGCACTCTAAAAATGTGTTGCTTCATTTTAAATCGGCGTTTTCGTACATGTTTTCAATTTTTCACAAATATCTCAAAAACGAAGCCTCTAATCGAAAATTTGCAGCATAACGTTTTTTCCTAAATTAAATCTGGAATCCAAAAATGGGAGCAATTTAAAAAAAATAACCAGTGGTGTAAAAAATAGGTGCGGGAAAAAGGTGGCACCTTCCCTTATCTACGCTCCTGAAAAATTTTGACGGAACTCATTATATCCATTCGACGGAGACTTATTTTAGTAATCTTTGCTTAAAATTTGAATAAAATCAGTTGAACGGTTCAAAAGTTATGCGAATAAAACGATTATTTTTTCCCAACTTTGAAGGGCTGTATCTCCGTTATTAGTCCCATTGGAAATAAATTTTCTGGGGAAAGTCCCCTTCATTTTCGATTGTCTATCACCTCCTAAAATTAATGTATTATTATAAACTGGACCACCCTGTATATATATATATATATATATATATATATATATATATATATATATATATATATATATATATATATATATATATTAGCTTTGAAATTCTTTGCTATTCATATTTATTTTGTGAAAAGTAATCTTGGGTATATATATATATATATATACATATATATATATATATATATATATATATATATATATATATATATATATATATATATATATATATATATATATATATATATATATATATATATATATATATACATATATATATATATATATATATATATATATATATATATATATATATATATATATATATATATATATATATATATATATATATATATATATACATATTTATATATATATATATATATATATATATATATATATATATATATATATATATATATATATATATATATATTGCTTTGATATCTCCATTTTTAATGAAAATATAGAGATTTTAAATCATCATGTTTGGAAGCCTTTTAATTAAAAAAGAATTAAGAAGTAATTAAAAGAGTTGGCATAATCCGCGCCACTTTTATTTTGGAAGCCTAACTTACCTAACTTATGACGCTATGACAGTTTCGTATTCATGTATTACATTTCCTTCTATGTTAATATTATATTTTCTACGGAGTTGAATGTAAATGTACCTTAACAATTCCTATAACAATATGCTCCAATCCTGGTCGATCAGAATAATAATGCAACACAAGAGCGCCATCTTCTGGTCGTTCCGTACATCTAAATGAGGGAGCTTTCATTCCTGGATATAATGTGCCCAAATGATCATGTAACGCGTCCAAGTTCTACAATAAGCAACCATAAGAAATGACGTAGCAACAATATACATAGAATTATATAAGTATATATTACTAAATCCAATTTTATTGCATGCTACAGAAAATAATATATGTCCAACGTTATTAGATACTTTAAGAACAAGAACCCTATTAGCCCTTATACCTCGATACTAGTAGTTTATATGAAAGGAGCGTCCTCCTTAAATTAAAAGTACCTGAATCGAATACAAGTCCAAATATCGCAAATGTTTATATACAGCCTTCTATAAGTAGATACTGCAAATACCAGTTTATGGGTAGGTACGCTGGCGGCCATTTGAAAGTGCACGATTCTTTTGATATTGTAATATGATCTTTTTATATTTCATTTTGACACTTATTTGAAACTTCAAACAAATATCAGCAATTCCGTAATTTACAAACCACTTTATTAGCCTTCAAGTTTTAAAATGCTGCGGTTAACTGAACCTGAAAAAATGCGAGCTGTTACATTGCTTGAAAATGATTGGCCATTACAGGCAGTTGCAGATGAGCTAAATGTGAGTAAGAGCTGTATATTCAAACTCAAACAAAAATGGAATGCAGTAGGAAACGTTGGCTACGTCCACGGCGGAGGGCGTCGTGCGTAAAATAAGCACTGTGGAGCAAAACAACCTCTTCCTAGACCATCTTAGAACGAATCCCTTTGAAACAGCAGTGACGGCCTGTTTCGAAACGGAGTTTCCTGGATCTGTGAGGTCTGCATGGCGGTGGGTGAAGGGTTCAGAGTTGCGAAATTATGTGGCAGCAAAGAAGGCATTTTTGGAGCATAAAGAACAACATCTTAATTTTGCGAACCAGTTTGTCGGTAGGCCCGACGTCTTTTGGAATAATGTCATATTTTCCGACGAAAAGGTCTTTCAGTCATGTCATGATGGTTCCATCCGCGTCTACCGACCTCAGAATTCGGGGTATTAAGAGAAGTATATTAAACCTACCGACCGGAGTGGACGTTTTTCCATCAATGTTTGGGCATGGATAAGTTCCCTAGGTCCCGGTGTTTGCTGGAGGATAGGAGAGCGCCTTACCGGACAGAGTTACATACACATATTGGACAATATTATGCTGCCGTCCGTTACTATGTTGTATCGTCAGAATTTTATTTTCCAATTGCTCAATTCATACATCAAGAATTGTAACTAACTGGATTAATGAACACAACATAAACGTGCTACCTTGGCCCTCAAAAGTCGCCCGACCTAAACCCAATTGAAAATGCATGGTCAATGATTAACAATCATTTATAATAGACCTGGTAATAGACATTTCCGCCCAGCCCACTCCCATTTCAAATGCCGAGGAATTTTGGGAGCAATTGAAAATGCTTGGGACAATATCAACGTAGATCACACGAGGGCACTTGTTTCATCAATGGACGCCGTTATGCAAAAAGAAACCATGCGACAAAATTACGAAATTAATATTTATTAAGGAATTGAAAGTTGCAGTAAACTATATTTGACAGGTAAACTATATTTGACAGAAACTAGAAAAAGTAGGTAAACTATATTTGACAGAAAAGATCCATATGAAAATTACACTATAACCTTAGGAAATAGGCCAAAAGAACCATTTGTACACTCGAAAGCATCTTAAACTATTTTCAAAAGGGAACCAAGTGCATAGACGCTTACAATATCAGTATGCCTTCTACGGGATGAAAGTGTGAACTTCTTGTTTGTTTTCGTTTATAAAAGTGCTGTAAAATGATTTCATGGCGTAATAAACAACTAGTGAATATGTGTAATACTACAGTTATTACAGAAAACAAAGGTATGAAACTAAATTTGACTATTAAACATGAATAATTTAATAATATCTATTTTTTTGAAAATCTGAGAGAAACAACAGGAGATATTTCAAATATCTCTTCAGAACCACCAACCGTGAACCCTGAGATTGCGAAATTGCTAGAGAATCTATCGGATGATTCGGTCAAAGATCCGGATTTTATTATAGATAGCGATGTTTGTTCTCCTATAAGGCGAAAGGTATGTCTTGATATATTTGCTACCTATTTTTTTCCTTTATTTTTCCTAGGATGATTCAAATGACGAAATTTTGTACGATGATGCTGAACAAAAAACATATGCAGCACTAATACCAGTACCCTTGGAAACTTCTATAGGATACGATTCAAGTAATGTCAAACAAAAAAAAATATAGAAGAAGACCAAAAAAGGGCAGAAAAAGAAAATTTTACGGTATGTCGAGGGAAGAAAGAAAAACTAACATATATAATCGTAAGGAATGGATGAATTATAAGAAGCAACGAATTGCTTCTAAGGAGCAAGCTTCTTGTACCTTTTGATTGCCAGTGTACTTTATCATGCACAACAAAAATATTCGAAGAACAATGCAGAAATGAGGTTAACAGAAACATAATCTTCATTTTTACCAGCAGATATGACTCTCACGAAAATGTACGAACTCTACGTAGAAGGACGAAATAAGGTAAATGTGGTTAGTTTCTCAACAAAAAAATATTTTACGAGAATTTTAATTTAAAATTTAAAACCTAAAGAAGGGAATAAATGGAGAAGAGATTGGTTAAAGGGAGATAACTATACTAAGAGAAAAGCCGTTTTCCCTTTTTATGAAGCAAGACTTGAATGAAAATACCATATCAGTAGAAGTTGATGTTTCAAAGAAAATCCGTGGTCGTCCTAAAAGTGGTTTATATAAAACAGACCTTAACATACTCAGGCCTGAAGGAAAATGTATTTTGAACGAAAAACTCACGGATATAAAATCAATATGGCACCTCATTCCCAAAGATGGTAGGACTTTCTATTCATTACTTTTTGCAGATAACATGTTGTTATTATATATATTGCAGATTGTTATTGCATATATTGCAGATAGCATATTGTTAGATCTTCCCTAAAAAATTCAAATATAGCGCTCGTGTGCAAAGTAAAAACACCGAAAGTGCTTAGGAAGCTAAAACCCAATTTCAAGAAGCAAGCGGGTCAGCAATAAGATATGACGTTCACACAGTTGAATCTGGAGTTGACGAGAGGAGACGCCAGGAAATGATCATCTGTTTGACCTTGTCATAAATTGAAATATAAAATATACAGGAAAGTGACCTATAAACATTACCCATACCCATTAGGCCCGGGCCTAGGGGCCATAAAAGGGCCCGGTTCTGGAGGTGTAAATAATAATAATAATAATAATACCATTATTAAATCAATTAATAAATGTACTTAATATAAAACAAAATTATGTATGCACTGGATTTTTCTGCTACGCTCTGACAAATGTGTTTAGGTTTAGATGTTTGTGTTCTTTGCAGTCTATCGGTTTTGGTTTTAACTCAATAATAAGGAAGATTTATGACTTTTTTTATTTCAATTTGCCGGCCGCGGACTGCACGTGTGTTTGCCGGCGTGCGATGTGAGGTTTACGTCAAAGGTTGCAGCTATCAGCCGATGTATAATATTTTCATTTTCAATGAAAATACCGAAAGCCCTTGTTCTAATTTTTTTATTGTATTTATGTACCTATCACGCGGTGATCAGGTTTACTACAACGACGACCAACACCCAGCACCCGCTTAAATTTATTTTCTTTGAACTTTAAATTTGAGTTTGACTGCCGAGTGCCGAGTTCCTAGTCGATTCGAATCTGATAAAGATTTGTTTAAAAAAGTAGATATTTTAGTTACCTATTTTAAATTGTACAAGCATAAATCAGAATCACAAAAACGCAAAGAAAAGTTAAAGAAAGAAAAATATGCCAAGTGTTTAAAAGTTTCCATTGAAAATTTTCTAAAAACTCGCGGGCCGAATCAGGAATTAGCTTCTACATGTAAGTAAAAATTTCAATATTACTTTCTGGCTAGACTTTACGTACAAAAAATGTATTTTAATTAAACATTCGCCCAAAAACTAGTGAACAAAAATAACTTTAAAAGGAAAAAAATAACATTTTGAATTAAGTATTTTTGTTTTTGGAATAGGTAGGCAGTGGCACCTATTTTTCAAACTACTTACCTACTTTGTGAAAAATAGGCATATAAAAACTAGAAAATGGAACATTGTTTTTGTTTCTTTTTTTGTAGCGTCAAATGATAAACCAGCCCACCTGAGATATCTGGGTTGGTTTCAGAACCAGTTGCTGTTAATTTTCAAACTGAAAATGCTCCTGTTCTTGAACAAAATGCAGTTGATGAAGAACCGTCGCATAGTGTTCCATCTGACACTGACATAGTTTACGAAGAGTCCGAAAGTGCTTCGTTACTATTACTAAAATTACCATCACCGAAAATTATAAATGGAGACTTAGAATTAATTTCTGATACAGAAGCATATCCTAAAGATCCAGCCCTTTGGCCTGAACAACTAACCGAAAAATTTCGTCAGTACATACTTTCCAACCGTCCTGATAAAATATATGGTGATGTTAATTCTTCTGGAATCCAAGATGGTAAAAAGTTACGGACTTTTCAAACCAGTTGTTTTACAAAAGTCTTTGCCAATGGGGAAAAAGTTAAACGTGATTGGCTTGTATATAGTGGTACTACTAATAAGGTTTATTGTTTTATATGCAAATTATTTTCTCCTGATAATTCATCTCTTTGTCGTGGAGGCATGTGTGATTGGAAAAATATTAATGCAAGATTGTCAGATCATGAAAACTCTTTATTGCACAGAAAAGCCATGTTTGTCGCAATATCAAGGGGCAAAATAGAAGGCCGCATTGATTCACAACTAGAAAAACAGTTTGATACAGAAAAGAATTACTGGAGGGAAGTTTTAAAGCGCATAGTAGCAACGGTAAAATTTCTCGCCAGTCGGGGATTGTCCTTTAGAGGAAGCGCCGAAGAACTATTTAATTCACACAATGGTAATTATTTAGGTTGCTTGAAATACTTAAGTGAGCTTTATCAGTTCCTAGCAAATCATTTTTCTAAGTACGGGAATGCAGGACGCGGTGTAACAAGTTCTTCGACTGTCTGCAATGAATTCATAGAAATAATGGGAGCGGAGGTTAAAAGAAACATTATAAAAGAAATTAAGAAGGCCAAATATTTTAGTATTATCGTGGAATCGACCCCAGATATTTCCCATATCGACCAACTTACTTTTATTGTTCGGTATGTGCATCCACATTAAAATGAGCGTAAAATTAAAGTGGAAAGATTTCTGGGATTTTTTCCTATGAAGGCTCATAACAGTGCTTATTTAGAGCAGACTGTTATTACACTCCTTGAGGAATGCGAGCTCTCAATTGAAAATTGTCGTGGCCAGAGCTACGACAATGCTTCAAATATGTCTGGTCAGTATAGTGGGCTTCAAGCTCGAAAAAAAAGCCACGCACCAGAAGCCTTTTACATTCCATGCGCTAGTTATTCTCTCAATCTTGTATTTAACACAACTGTTGAGAGCGTTAGAGCTTCATTGGATTACTTAGATATGCTACAAACCTTGTACAGTTTTTTTTCTTCGTCTACACACCGCTGGGAATTATTAACAAAATTATTAAATGAAGCAAACAAATCGCTTAAGGTTAAACGTTTGTCAGATACGAGATGGTCTGCAAGAGCTGATGCTACTAATTCTTTGAAAGACGGATATGTAGAAATTACGAATTTGTCATATTCCATGTCCCTTGATGGGAGCCAATCAACAAAAACCAGATCAGATGCTAATACTTTAGCATGCAAATTAAATCAGTGGGATATAGCATTAATGACAATTATGTGGGACACTCTATTACAACGAATCAATGCTGTATCAAAAAAACTGCAAGATTCAAAGATAAATTTAGGCATAGCAACTGATCTTTGCAACTCTCTGTCACAGTTCGTTCAATCAATAAGAAATGCAGGAGTAGAAGCCTTAGAAGAAAAAGCAGCATTACTTACAAATGAGAGACAGTACAATTGTGATAAAAGGCGGGCCCCTAAAAAAAATTTTTTGATGAAATTGGGATAGAATATGAAACTAATATGCGTGGGAAAGAAAAATTTAAAGTAGAGGTCCTTAACGTTACATGTGATAGAATAATTGAAGAGATACGAAAAAGGGCAGATAAGTATTTAAAGGTGAATGATAATTTCCATGTCTTCTTCAATTATGCCAATATGAGCGACGATGAAATTAAAAAATCGGCTGAAAAAATTAGATTGCTATTTGAAAAAGATATAAACGATGAATTTGAAAATGAACTTTTACATTTCATATCGTTTTTAACAGAATCACAAAAG
>CAXKVY010015984.1:0-24816 GCA_964058915.1 Tetropium fuscum | reverse complement strand
AGTACCTTCGTATTTTGGCTGCCTTTTTGAACATTTGTTTAATCAATGTTATGACTGTATCTCAGAATCCGTTGGTCCTAGACGAAAAATGCCTACTAGGAAAGTTTTTCAGAATGAAATTTTACATACAAAAATTTTAACAAAAATAAAAAATGGGTAATGACGAATTTAATTTGGGAAAAATCTGTGTACCTATTAGTTTGATGTGAAGGAAAATTTAAAGGATTTTCCATTCAAAAACGCTGGCGTTTATTTACAAATTCAAAAAGAAACTGAAGTAAGAGTTCTAATTACCAACAATTATAATTTTGTTCTTAATATAGTATATCTATACTTGAAAACGAAATAATAACTGAATAGTTCACATAATTATTTTTATACCCTAAATCTACACGCCATTATTTTATATTGGCAAACATTTCAACCACTTTGGGCACTTTGTCTTAAAATGTATGTCATTTTCAACTAAAACATTTTCTAGGGAAAGTATAGAACTATCCAATATCTTCGCCCATCAAATTTCTTAGAAAATTCTTCACCCGTTTTAAGCTAGAAATGAATCTTCAGGTTCTACTGGTTCCAGCAACTTTACGGTTTCCTTAAATGGTTCCTCCTAAAAAAATATTTGATGCAAGTAATAAACGCAATTAATTGTATCCGAAAATAATCCTAGTTAGCGGGTACCTACTACCTAATGCATATATGTAATAGGTATATAACAACAGTCCGACCGGCGCGCTTATAGCTAAGTGTTAAATGTTAAATGCATCTAGAGCGGGAAAATTTGTAACCCCAAAAAGCCACATGGGTACACTGTATAAAATGTACTGAGCGTGTCAATCATGGTTCACTAACTGGTATCATCTTCACTGCAATCAGGCCAGCTTAAAATAACGAAGTGGAAGCCACTATTGGTATCCACGTAGAGAAAAAACAAGCTGTCGAAATTCCTTGCTGAGAGATGGAAAGAAGAGAAAATCAGACAAAAGATTGGTGATAGAGTTATGTTGGCCACTGTAGATGAACATTAAATTAACAAAGGATGAATGCAAAATAATACACGTGCTCTCAAATGAAACCAAGAAGACACGGTACTCCACTAGTACT
Organism: Tetropium fuscum; assembly: GCA_964058915.1. Classification (NCBI taxonomy): domain Eukaryota; kingdom Metazoa; phylum Arthropoda; class Insecta; order Coleoptera; family Cerambycidae; genus Tetropium; species Tetropium fuscum. Next base: position 23,709 of record CAXKVY010015984.1, on the reverse strand, counting down.
CCACGCAAAGAATGCTGCTGAACACTATCCACATATTTTGTGCATTGCAGATTACACAGATGTATTCCTCATTTGCCTTGCTCTGAGTCGCCATATAGACAGTGAAATATTCGCTAGAAGTTGCATAAATGCTCGTGCCTGACTTGTTGATGGCCGCAGCTATAGGAGAGAAGCGGGATATGACACTGCCAGCGCACTGAAAATACTTATGCGAAATCCGAAGTTCCCAGGAATGTATTATCCTCAATGGTAGGTATATCTTGAAATTTCTCAGATGATACCTTCAATACCAACCAAGAGTTGACATATCAACTACACTGCATCAATATAAAAGTTTTTTAAGTTGCGCAGGTGCCACTCTGTGCAGATACCCTTCTATAGCATACCTACTCTGCGTGCAAACTATCACATTGGCATCTGGATGATAAGGGGCCCAGAAAACATCCCTGATATTCCGAACCCAGAATCAGGCCATGGGTAGACAACGAAAGAAGAACACCTCTATACCGTATGGTTGAAGGGTCTCCAGCTCCAGAAGGTGTAATGTAATAATGTCCTGCAAATTCCCTCGATCTTGTTGATCAATATACTGCACATGTTCTTGAACAGTCTGAACAGTCTTTAACAGTAAAATGCACTACTGTTTACAAACTTCAAACATGCTCCAACGGAGTGGAAGATGAGGATGAAGAGACGAGATTTCACTAATAATCTAATGTTGTCAAACGGCATATAAGTAGGTACATAATATTAAACCCACCGATTTTGTTGTTTAAATTCAGCATTATTGTAGAAGCACTTATTAGTATAAAATAATAATATTTTCTATATTATTGTACCTACCTACATATAGAAGAGAAAACATATAATATAAGTACCTAATTAATAAAAAATTGAATCAATTGAAAATATTATAATGAGCCTGAAATATCTCAGACAATTCTTATTTCCAATTATTATCTATCGCCTATATTACTATATTAGTAATTATTACAACCGCAAATTGCTAATTTTTTGTTTTCGTTCTTGTTCATTCTACTAAGCTTAACATTATTATATAGTCGTAGCTTTGATTATATATAAGGTCGTAGTTAAAAATTAATGATACAATATTGAAACAGTGGCACATAAGTAACGGTATACATAGCGCGTGTCTTGACACGAAAGAATTCAAAATACGATATTTGTGCGGGTTTGAAATTGTACAAGCGGGAAAAATATAATTCGGACTTCTAACTGGGAATTTCCTACTAAATTAAAGTTACTGAACATTATATTTTAATGAAATGTTTATATTCTCAATTCTCATTTTTAAATTTTAAATTCTCTTTTTTGAAATAATTCTCTATTTTGAAATATAAATAAGTACCTTCCAACCTTCCAGGACTACCGGGTACTTAGTCCTACTATCATATGTGATAATAATATCATTGATAATATATCTTTGATAACTTTTAATATAGTATATCTTTGATAATAATAGCAAAGTACATGTGTAGTGGACACATAAATTATTAATATATCCTATTCCTTCAATTACCGCGCAGTAATACAATAAATGCTAATTATTTGTTTGGAATACTTATAAATGTCATAATATATATTTTCAAGTAAGAGGACATAACATTGACAGAGGACATAGTAATGACCCAACTTTGTTGACCCACTTCGACTAAATGAAAAGAGTTCTGATAACAGTATCGTGTTTTACAATATCTTTGGGAAAGTCGGTGCAAATATCAGACAGTAACCATCTGCTACAAATCAGCAGCTTCAAATTTCAAATGCTAAATTAATCCTAAATTAAAATCATAGAGTAAAATTAATTATAAAAAAAATTATCTGATATTTAAATTTTTTAAATATAAATGTGAGTACCTATCAGATATAGAAGTATGGACAATGAGCTACAGTATGCGCCAAGTGGGATAAATAACTAAGTAAGCCGCCATATTGACCCCAGTGACGTCGTCAATAATTAGGTTTCTCGTTGAATTTAAGTGATTATTCACAAAAAACAATAATTCTTTATTTTCTTTATTTATTTGACATATTATGTCACATATAAATATTTAACAGTACAGCAGATACATATTTTTATTCCCTTATCTCACTTATTAACTGTCTATAGAAATATTTGAAAAATATATTTGCTTCCTAAATACCTAAACTCGAGGCATGCATGCCTCTTGATATACAATAAACAATAAAATATGACTGCAACACTGTTACTGATAATGTAATAATCCTTCACATCACATATCCTTGATTTATATATAGTCCTGCTCATTCTCCCCACTTCTATATCCCTGGTACCTAATACTTTACTTTAAAAAAGACATTAAATAAGGGGTTGTTTATATATTTTTAAAATAAGAAAAGTATACCTAGTTATATTAATGTTTTACCGTTTTTATTCCGTAAGAGTTGTTTTGAACAAAACAGCGAACTTTTCGTAAATATTAGGATTTTATAAATTTCGGTAATATGTACAAGGTGGCCAACTAAGAATGGACAGATGAGGGCACTTTTCATAGTAACGGAGGTTATGAATCTCCAAAATATGCACTTTTCCAGAACAAATATACGCTGGATGCAAGATGTCCAGCATCAGGATCGTTGGTCAGTAAATGTTATGGCAGAAATTCTAGGAGGGAGAATTATCGGACCTTTCTTTTTTAATCAACTGAATGGAGTGAACTGAGGGCCTTTGGTGGAAGCTGGGGTCTTAATCCCAAGGTTCTCCACTGGCTCTACTGCACTATTATTAGACCAATTTTAACTTACGGGGCCATCGTGTGGTGGCCTTGTGTTGAAAGGAACTCAACTAACAGGCAACTGGACAGGGTCCAGAGACTTGCGTGTTTAGGGATGACTGGAGCATTGAGAACGGCTCCCACCAGAGCTCTGGAGGTGCTATTAAATCTCATGCCACTACAAATATTCATTAAATTGGAAGCCATGCGTGCGGTATATAGACTGCGCACGCTAGACCAGTTACAGGTGTGCTCATTCGGGCACTCTCGCATGTGGAACTGGGCCACCGAACGATGCCCGGTTCTACTCATGAGTGGTGATCATACTCCCACTAAACTATATCCCTCGAACTTCCTGGAGGTCGTAATCCCTGACCGCGAGGAGTGGGGGATAGAGAACACCCCGATGGCAATCCGCAACGGAACCAACTGGTATACGGATGGATCCAGGGCGGATGGAATGTCGGGTGCCGGAGTCTTTTCTGACTCGGAACAAATAAGTAAATACTTTGCTCTGGGTGCACATGCTACTGTCTTCCAGGCCGAGGTATTTGCGATTCTATCCTATGGGCTGGAGCTGCTAGCTGGCCCACAAAGAACTGGTAGAATCAATATATGCTCCGACAGTAGAGCTGCCATCTTGGCACTTAGTGCCGTTGAAGTGCGCTCAAAACTGGTTCTGGAATGCAAGACCGTCCCCGAGACGCTCTCTCAGAGGAATAATTTACGCCTTGTCTGGGTCCCAGGACATGCTGGTGTACCGGGAAACGAGAAGGCCGATCAACTAGCCAAATTAGGCACTTTGGAGACACCTACTGGGCCTGAACCCTTCGTAGGGATCTCCAGAAGCACAGCGGTTCTCTCAATGAAGACTTTAGCCCAACAAATGTTTCAACATTGTTGGACAACTGCTCCAGGCATGAGGCAGGCTAAAGAACTCATATCTGGTCCCGACGCTGGGAGGACCAGACAGCTGCTGAAGCTAAGCAGATGTAACTTAAGAACAGTGACAGGCCTACTGACCGGTCACTGCCACCTAAGACGACACCTTTACATAATGGGTCTTGTGGAAGACCCTGAGTGTAGGGGATGCTTGGAAGATGAGGAGACAGCAGGGCATGTTCTGATGAATTGCCCCGCTTTCCTGCATACACGTATGCAATATCTGGGACAACTGATGCTGATGCCCAGGGACTTTAGAGAGCTATGTCCCAGCCGCCTCGTTGGCTTTATTAAGACAACTGGACTGGTATAGCTCTCGAAAGGCGGGACATGACGGGCCCATACTGAGGCCTATACGTCAAAGGGCAGAGCCCCCGCCAATCTCAATCAATGGAGTGAACTATCTACAATTTCTAGGAGATAAATTTTCGATTTTGTTAGAGGATGTGCCCGTTGGATTTCGACAACAAATGCTATTTCAGCTTGATGGTTGTTCAGTGAAGAAAAAGTGAATTCAACTGAAAAATAACCAAATTCTGTCAGTTTTGCAACGGTGCCGGTGCGAGGCTACTGCCGATACGGCGTACGGCGCTAATCACAAGAAATCGACAGGTTGATCGATAATATTATCCCTAGAGTTACAATGTACGAAATCGTGCCTCTCTTTCTTTTTCATTCAGAATCTAAGAACAACGTTAGTCGGATATAACAACACTATCAACAGTCACATATAATGGACTTCTTTTTGTTCTCTCGTTTTATTATTTTTTAACGAAGAACACTCGAACAGCGTATGTTGTAGATTAAGAATAATTTAGTGACGTAACCGCCAGCTGTATAGATGTAAAGAGTAGTTTTTGCAACCAGACCTACTACGTCTACAAAATATTTCCGTGGTAGAAGTAGACTGCAGTTGTTTCCACACACGAAAGAATGCTAAAGTGCAGAGAAAATTATGGACGACAGTTTGAACATTTAGGACACCGTTCATTAAACTGGATCCTGGACAAAGGGTAAGTATAAGATAATCACGATCTTAGGTTTCAGCACGACTGATGCGAGAAGAAACAGACGACACCGAAGAGAAGAACAGGACCAAAGAAAACGAATCGAGAAGACACTAAAACAGCCCAATCTAGGGGACGGCTTGCTTGCCAAAACCTGATGGAGCCAACGAGCTGATAGTTGATCATCTCGCAAGCTCCGTCATCCTGATCTACAATGCTCATCCTCCCATAACAACCTGAACGCCGCCCAGCCGGGCTCCAGCAAGCCCGACGAGAGGCAGGAAGGATCCCACAAACACCCAACACGACACCCCCGGGGGTAATACACACCCGCGAAGAAAGTCAAAAGGGTCAGAAGCAAGGCTCTGCCGGTGGGTGTGGGGGTCATCAGCCAGGACCGGGGAAGGCTCCGTAACTTCACGTGACACTGACCGCATTTGTAACGTGAAATGCGCGGCCTACCCCTTAGGAGGCGGTCTCGGCCTACATAGATATTAGGGGTAAAGAGCGATGGTACCGCTCGGACCCCTCCTATCGAGGTCACATCTTTAGCCAAGAATATTGGCGCGCGTTACTTGTTTGTTATACGGTTTGGTTGATATCTAACTAAGTATAGCTAACTGACATTTCAAGTAGACAGAAAAAAATTGTTACCTACCTATCGAAAATTATTTAATGCTAAGCTAAATACAGGATCATTAATTATATGAATTCACATCGTTCTTTATCGCGAGACAGATAGGTATTTTTATTTAGGCAGTGATAGAGGTACTTCACAAAGACACTTTGAAATAGACCTGCCACTAAGAAATTTTAACGCTTTTAAAACATTTCCTAAGTAAATAATATTACCTCTTATTAAGTGCTTGATATTACCACTTATATATTTACACAAAGCCGCAAAAAGAATCTTAGGTAGATAGTAGATAGTTTAAAGTAAATATCGGATTTTGAAAATAGATTTTACATTTTACAAGTCAAATTTCACAATGTTTATTGTTTTTTATTTATATGTAGCATTAATTAATTATAATATGAAAGCTGAAATGTCTATGTCTGCATGTAATATGAAAGCTGATTACTACTTAAAACAAAAAGTAGAAAGCTTGTTATCCTTTATATGAATAGCGATTAATACATTTTCGTGAGAATATTTAAGAATAAAATAAGGAAAAGAAAACATATTTCTCTATAATTGCTCACTATTAGTGGTTATAATTAACCAGACACCGTTTAAATATCAGCTGAATAAAAATAATTCAGCCGAAGGTTACTTTTTCACCATATTATAATATTTTTTCGGCAGTTCACATAATTCGACACGGCATTTGCACAAAACTTTAGTTTGATCTATTCGCAAAGACTGCTCTTATTAGTCCAGTCAACGAAATATTGTAGAGGGAAATGAAAGGAACATAATTTTTGACTTTGAGACTTTGTTGGGACTAGAGGTAAACATACTAAAATTCAGTTTTATTAATTCGTCGGTCCTTAATTTTGGTGGTTCACCTATGAACATGTTAGGAACATGTTCACCGATGACCATTATAGGTTTGCCTCATGCCCGGTACCCCTATCCAGTGCAAGTGGTGTTTTTGTTGTAATTATCGTTCTTTTTGCGGTGCTGTACCGCAGGTACGCTCGGCTCCCATCAAAACTGCTTTAGAGCCTTCCCTGGCCAGCTTATCAGCTTTCTCATTGCCGATATTGCCATATTATGATTATGTCCTCGCGTCCACTCCAATTGTACACTGTTGTGTTCTGCCAGTATTATTTGATCGTTTTAGAGCGTATCTCTGCTGTCTCTGCTGACTCCAGGGCTCGAAGAGCTGCTTGGCTATCAATGATTATACGGATTCTCCTATCAGTAAGTATAAGATTTCCGTGCCATTTCTTGTGCACAGAAATGTATGGCTGTTAGTTCGGCTTGAAATACTATTGCGGTACTTTCCAGGTTCAGGCTGAAGTCCTGAAGTGGGGCTTGACGTTTTATATCCATCAGTAGGTATACCAAATGGTATCATTCGGAAGTCTTCGCACCTGTCTCGTTCCTTCTTATTCCCCTTCAGGTATCTTTATTTTGAAGGTTCCTGTAAAGTTGTATACTGTGCTGATTCTATCTGACTATATTATGAGTAGTCGATTTTCGATTTTTGTTGAAATATTTCTGTATGGTATCCTTTTCTTGGAACAGTCCCATATCCGCTTATTTCCAGCCTGTATGTTGCTATCATTGCTTCATTCTCCACTACCACCAAGGGCAGTGGAGGCAGGCAGAGTAGTGTTTCCATGGCTACAGTGAAAGTAGTTGTCATTGCTCCTGTTATCCCTAGGCCCGCCACTCTTTGCAATTTGCTTAGTTTCCTTAGCGCTTCTCCTTTACCGACTTTTATCCCACCAAATTATGAATGCGTAGGTTATCATCGGGATCACAACTGTCAAAAATGAGACAGCCAATGCAACAATTTTGGTCAGGTTTTGCCTACCATTCTTCTAATGTAGAAGAAAAGGTTCAAAGGTTTTCTGCGATATATAGTTTTTCATATTTTTTGCGATGTTACTGTACTGGCATTTATTATAAGTATAAAACCATTTTTGTGCCAAATCTTACGTTGTTTGGACATATCTTTGAGATAGCGTGTTCACAAAAATCGCGACATCCGGACGGACGGTCATTTATAATGTCATTTAAAATTTGATGATGAACACAATGGTACACATTTTTTTGGTCTCCGACGAAAATTGGCGTTTTAGTATTACCCGATCAAACGCAATTTTTAGCAGCGAAGAGCAGGTATAATAACAAAATAACAAAAATTGGGCTCCACAGCATCAAACGTAATACGTAATAGTAATTGTTGGTCTGCTTGTTGGCCTGCTCATAAATATAGCAAATATAAGAGGAAAACTAAAGCAAGTTCTTGTGTTCTAGTTTCATTAGCTCGTTACTGCTTCTAATAAGCTTTGCTAAAACCAGTTGCTATAGGATACTGTAAAAACAGATAGTGTATATTTATAGTTTAAGTAATTATTTTCAACCGTTGTAGTTTTCCTATATTCGAATGGATGAATGTTTGAATAAATTACTTACTCAGATAACTACTAATACCTCGATATCTCATACTTACTCGGTATTTTATATTTCATATTCTACATAATAATTATAATGAACGTTGAGAAAAGCACGCAGTATATACTAATGTAATTCAAATCATCGTATAGCAAATATATTTATTATACAGGGAGTTTCTTTAATTTCCGAAAAACTTTGAGTGATTCCTTCCCAAAAAATAGTTGTCCTTACGATGTCTTCTGTATAAACTTATCAAAAAACGTCTTCTATGAGAGTTATGCTCCTTTAAAGGGGTAGTTTATTTTATTTTATTAAAGGCTTTCCTGAATCAATATTTTTTATCACCTGCTACCCTAGAAAGGGGTTTAAAATTGCCACCCTTAAAGATTTTTTCATTGCATATTTTTACAGGCAATTTTTCAAAAAAATCTGCAGTTTTCAGGTTAAAATAAAACTTCAAATAAAACGAAAAATAAAAAAGTTTTTCACAATTTATTAAAGAAATACTAAATAAATCACAAAAACTATTCGAAGGGACGACCTTCAACCTCGACCTTTCATTTAGCAAAAATTTACTAGATACTTAACTTTTTTGGATATTTTCGTTAAAGAAATAAGCAACGTCATGTTTATTATTACGATTTATTATTATTTATTAGAGAGTACACGCGGCCTCGAAATGTCTCATGCAGTAATTGAATTGTTTCACGGGCTGTATGGCATGTGGCAGCGTCTTGTTGAAACCACATATTGGCCACATCAATATCATCCAATTTCGGCAGAAAGAGCTGTGTTATCATGTCGCGATATCGAGCACCAGTAACAGTCACTACTTGACCAGCCTCGTTTTCAAAAAAATATGGTCCAATTATGCCTCCAATTATTATGTCTTGTCCACGATGCCGAATTGAGGTTCCTTGATTGTCACCGACACTCTCACGACCTGCTTCGATATTGACATTTGAATGACTTCTTCTTGGACGATCAATGTGTTTGGTGTTTGGCGTCTCCAACGGATCCAGTCTCCCTGAATTTTTCAATTAATCTCTTCACAGTTGACCAAGTTAAAACACTATTACGACCATATTTTGTATGAAATTTTCGAACTGCAGCCGTCAAGCTTATTTTATTTTTGAAATATTGTTCAATAATGAAGACACGTTGTTCTATTTATTATTTTACTACCCCTAAACTGTCAGCTATCGAATTGTTTTTTGTTTAGGGTTGCCAACACTTTACTGCACAAATGGCGGCAAATTCAAATCTTGCGTTAATTTTGAGACACCCTTTATATATTAATATATTAATTTTATTATTGTATATTAATATTTTGCAGAAATTACTTATGAATGAAATCGATCTATAATTTTGAATTAATTTTTTATGGCCGTTTTTATATAGTGGTTTAATTACGACTTCTTTGAATAATGTAGAATACTTTCCATTATGGTTTTGCTATTATGTATCTACTAAGCTTCATTGTTTAAGATTTAATATTTAATTTCATTCCTGCCAGGTGCTTTTTATTTGGTTTTAAATAGCTGCTCAAATGTTTTCAAGCTTCCCACTCGTTTTTTAATTGGCATACGTCCAAAACATAATATTTGACATAAAGCTCGAACGCCTATTTTATGGAGTGGACAAGTGGCTTAATGCAACGATAGATACTGATAAGGCTACAACTATTAAAACTAATTAAAAATGTGGACTGATTCGACACAGTTCAATATAATGCTTTCAACTACAGGATGACAGGATATGGACTATGTAGTTAGTATACCTACTTACTCTATGAATTACATTATCTTCCTATTAATGTTTTCTTTCTCACATACATTACTAAATGTAATTTTGGTCGGTAAATCGTACTAACTACGACATCCGCTAAAACCTGCTAATACGAGTGGTATAACTACCTGGCTGTTATACAATCATATAGATGAAATATGATGACATTAATGAAATAAAACAGATATAATAATTAAGGTTTAATTAACTTGAATATATTAAATACATTAATACAACAACCACTGGTAGGTATATGTGTCATTAATTTTCTTCCGATTTTATTAATGTATTAAAGTAACATACATACTTATTTAATTATTGTTCAAAAGAAGTGAATTTTTCCTCTCTATTTGAAATAGGTACTCCATGTAAGTTTTTAATCAAATACAGTTGTGTAACTTCGAAATCGCTATATGAATGATCCGTTATATAAACCAGAAATTTATTGCCACTATTTATCATTCATTCATCATGCATGTAAGAGATATTACTACACTCACGTGCATTCGTCATGTCATCGTCATAAATTGAAAAACCGATTGTTTATCTTATTAAATAACAGTAGGATGACTATAAATGGGTCACATTTAAGATATTAATAAAAACATAAGAAATTGAAAATAATTTAGAATATAACCGACAATGTTTTTGATAAAACCCAACGAAAAATAAGTAGTAACAACAATCAACTGAAATACCTACATGAATAAAGATAAATAGTCCGGGAGACAGAATATTTTTTGACACATATTTGCATTCGATATACCTACTGTGGATCAGGGTAGGCTTTCCCTGTTAGTAATGGTTTTCTTCTAGTCCCGTTGAGTGGAAAATACAAATGAATTACACTTGAAGTCATGAAACTTAAGGTTGGGATTTTGTAAATAGAGTGAGAGGCAAATAGATGCATATCTTTTGGTTAAATATAAATAGTTAAAAAGCTACATAAGATCTGATATGCAAATTAGTTTCAGGCACTAGTTATTATTATAGTGATGATTACAATATGTCTTTTATTCAAAAAAAAATCTTATAAGCCTGTGCTGTGGTTTTGAAATGAAAATAATGTGATTTTAACAATACAAATGCATTTTTTCACTGCAAAACCACAGCACAGGCTTTTAAGAAAATTTTGACAATACCACAGCCCTCGGCCGAAGTCTCAACCCTCTTACGACTTCCAATAACGGAAATGCACCCCCTGGTCCCATTTAGAATAGTTGGAGCATGAGAATATTTGGACTACCCCAGTAGGTATTGGAAGAACTCGATACAGTCCCAGTCTCATTATTGTAAATTCAGGAGTATCAAATTCATATATTAGCTGGAAGTCAAATTGCAGCACGGTTTACTATCACAATGATATGAACTTCGACAATCATAAGAAGTGACTCACCGCCCCTTACCACAATAAACAAGAAGAAAAATTCCCACGCGCATAACAAGAAATGACGATATGAAGACTTTGCAGTATTAGAAGAAGAAGCGTACCTAAGTACTTGCGAATAGTATAGATAGCAACGTTGAAGCAGGTAATACTCCTATGTATTTTAGTGCCAAAACTGAAGAAGTAACACTGAACATAAAATAAGATAGTGGTAGTAAACAAAGTAAAGTGTGTTTTTTGTTATATCGTCATGATCACTTATGACAAAGTAACGGCTTTCACAATTCAGTTTTAGTAACGTGATTATTAAATTTTGCTTCCAAGTTTGATGAGCCTCAGTACCATTACTACTGTTTAATCGTAATTTACCGTTATACTCTTTATAAAATGCAAAACATTTGCATCTTATAAAGTTGACCTCGGTTGATACCGGGGAAAATCAACAAAATAAGAGTAAACAGTTAATTGTTCACTGTCTCCCGGACTATAATAGAAAACCAAGAAAATACAAATAATAAAGAAGTGTTGGTGTAGGTGGTTATGTAAAGCAACTTGGTAATAGAAACAATGAAGGAAAGCGAGACTAGCAAAATCTATTCCACCCACTTGGTCCTAAAAACCCACATGTAGATAACGCTTGAACGCCTGTAGTAAAGTGTCTTATGTTCTTCAACAGAATGAACGAGAATATAGTAAATATAGACAATATATACCTACCTAATTTATAATTAATGAACAAGAAAGATGGAAGTTTAAAATTAATCTGTAGGCGCGCTCGTAGCTCATCTACCGAGCACGGTAGGTGAGGGAAATAAGGGTTTTAGTTGCAGAATACAACTACTCCCGTGTACATCTCCTTTGCTAGGTTCGATTCCGAGCTCCAGGAAATAGCAATTTAGCTTTGAAGTTCTTTGCTATTCATATTTGTTTTGTGAAAAGTAATCTTGGGTTTGTAGCATTTCATTACATAGAGAAATAAGCAAATAGACGAATAATAAGGAAGATACACTTACCAGACCTATATCTGGACTATGGAGCTGTTGTCTGGTGGCCCAAGAGTCAACAAATAACAGCAAAACTCAATATATGCCAGGTACAAAGAGTTGCCTGTCTGAGCATAACCGGAGCCATGCGAACAACACCAACGAGAGCAATGGAGATAATGTTGTGTCTTCCACCGCTAGATCTACATCTAGAAGAAGTGGCTCTGACTACCATGACTCACCTCAAATCCGTTGACGTACTACCAAACGCAAGCTGTGGCCAAACCAGAAGCCGCCTGTTGACTGAGGCTGTCAGAAAGATGCCCCTTTTACAGGCATGTGCAGATGGTATTCCGCCTCCGCTTGTCTTTGACAAACCTTACACCATACATACTACTGGTGAAGACGAGGCCGGCGCTGAAGGTGTAAACTATATCTTCACGGACGGATCAAAGAAAAAGGATGGAGCAGGCTGTGGTATATATTCCAGGAATCTGCGACTCCGATGCAACTGGACTATGGATAAAAATTCCAGTGTAGTACAAACAGAACTCGCTGGTATAACCATAGCCGCACAAGAAATTGCTCGCAGAGAAATAACGGACAAGACAATAAGAATCTGCACAGATAGTAGACAATCACTACTGGCCCTGAAAAATTATAAAATAACTATAGGATCAACATGGGAATGTCACCAAGCACTTGTAAAAGCATGTCAGATGAATAACATCTGCCTGTGCTGGGTCAAAGGACCCTCACAATGCAACGGCAATATAGAAGCTGACAAACTGACCAAGAAGGCAGCCAGCCTGAGTATCCTTGGGCCTAGTCCTTCAAGTACACTAGCAGTTGCAGCGAAACTCCAATTAATAAAGGAAAACACCCACAAAAAATTTAAGACGTTATGGGATGAAACAAGTAGCTGTCAGCTGGCCAGAAATCTCTTGAGATATCCCAGCGAAGAGATGGCGAGGAACTATCTGGCAATGTCCAGGGGTAAACTGCGATTAGTTACAGGAATCCTAACCGGACACTGCTGGGTAAGGAAACACCTCTAAAACATGAGACAAAGTGACACACCTATCTGCAGAGGATGTGAACAAGAAGATGAAACGATCGAGCATGTACTTTGCGAATGTCCCGCCGTGTCATCGACCAGAGAATCCATATTGGGGGAACGTTGGCCTTCTATGGCCAATTTGAGGGAAATGCCCCTGGGCAACATCATCACCTTTTGTACAACATTGGGCTGGTCGATGGCCTAGGGAGACATTTCCCTCACGGAGGAAGCACAAGGGGCCCAATGGGGCCTAAGTGCAGCGGATCTCTGATCTGCACTCCGGACATATTCCAGATTCCAGATTCCTATATCTGGACATACACACGGAAACGAACCACTTAGAAGTTGTACAAGTTCTTTCACCTTCATTGAGGATCTTCAGAGTGGTGTACGACCTGTTTCATTGATTATTTATTCTTGAATTTAAAATATTAATACTCCAACACATGTAGTGGCGTTTTATGACATCAGTTTTTGACGGAACAAAAGAATTCTATTGTATATGTAATTCAATATTCTCTAGCACATAGCTAAGAAAGTAGTTGTTTTCAATAGGTTCAACAAGATTTTATGCATTTTAAAGTTTAACATCTTCTGGATAACTGTATGCCTAATGCTTTTATATATAATATGTTCAAATAGAACAAATATAAATAGTACACTAGGTTTGTGTATTCTAAGAATTTGAGTTCCGTCAAAAACTGATATAAACGTAACTGCAAGTGTTGGAGTATTAATATTTTAAATTCAAGTATAAATGATCAATGAAATAAATCGTACACTGCTCTGAAGATCCTCAATTAAGGTGAAAGAACTTATACAACTTCTAAGTGGTTCGTTTCCGTGTGTAGTGTGTATGTCCAGATATAGGACTGATAAGTGTATCTTCCTTATTATATATATATATATATATATATATATATATATATATATATATATATATATATATATATATATATATATATATATATATATATATATATATATATATATATATATATATATATATATATATATATATATATATATATATATATATATATATATATATATATCAACGTCTTGATAGATGCTTAGAATAAGCTCCATGGTCCACGGTGCAACATCTGCCAGTTATCCTGATTATCAGTGATTCAGTGACGAAAATAAATAACATACATGAGTTTGTAAGCATCTTATAGTCGTTTCCAGACCTCCTTTGTGTTTATCGGTCTGTTTCGCATGATCGAATTTATGGCATACGTTTAGTTATCATTGTGTTATAGCATTATCATTGCAAGAGTTTCACAAAGCCAGGTTTATGGACCTCACTGTCTCAGTGGCGTCGATCAGATTTGACGGAACCACAACCAACGCTTAAATAAAGCGCAATGTTTCAGACAGATTCTCTGCAAAATTGTATTTTCTTATATACATGTTAGATACATATACATAGTAAAAATACATTTGTTGTAAATTTAACACCGTTCGTTTTTTCACAGCTAAACAGCTAAACCGTCTATCGAAATATTCCATAATATGTTTTACTATGTTAATTACTAAACATTAGGACATTAGGAAAGATCAATGTCAAATCAAGTTAAACAATGAACGCGAACCAGTTCACTGGGTAACCGGACCGCCGTAAGTTGGTATATTAGCCTTATTTTATCAGAATTTATTGGCATGCCGCCTGGCTATTTGCATTTCATTGTTGCCGCGTATTGAAGGATTAATATTCAGTGTATTGAAACGGGACTGTGTGTAATATTTATTGTTATATTCCTGTGTTATTATTGTGTCTGTATTTTATCAGCGATCGATCAATATTTAAACTTCAATATTTCAATCAATATTAGATCAATATTTAAATGACAATGGATTTGTTTTATCAAATGCAGAACTAACTGATATCGTGCTTATACACGAATGCTGGGGGTAATGCGATTAGAGCCAGGTAAATTTATAGATCTTCTAGATTTAAACACTCCGCGATTTCTTTTTGAGGGGGTCATATAAAGCAGATAATATATAGTGACTAATTTAATAACCTAAAGTAATTAAAAGCATAATTTTTTCTGCTGCACAAATCCATCAGAATGAAAATATATTTAGCAGGATACGATGATGGGTCCAATCCATAACGTCATAATAACCTCTATTGAATACGTCATAATAACCACGGTTAAATCCTGCAATTTAGTTCTCATGCCATACAATTTTGGTAATGTATAAGGTTGAACCCAGCATACTTATTACATAATTTAAAATTTCTATAGAAAACAAAATATGTAGGTATATTTACCAAATAATGTGTAATTATAAAAATAAAAACAAGATAAATGACATTAAAATATATATGTTATAAAATAATAATATAAAATTCAATATCTGTTTCAATACGTAGTTTTTTGCTACTATATATATGAGTATTTTCAAATTTTTATTTATTAATTGTGACACTTTTATACTTTGTATAAGCGTATTAACAAAAATATCACCAATTTTTGCACTATTAGGCACTAACTTGATGGTTTTTAGGGTTCCGTACTCAAAGGGTAAAACGGGACCCTATTACTAAGACTCCGCTGTCCGTCCGTCTGTCCGTCTGTCACCAGGCTGTATCTCATGAACCGTGATAGTTAGACAGTTGAAATTTTCACAGATTATGTATTTCTGTTGCCGGTATAACTAAAATACTAAAAATAGAATAAAATAAATATTTAAGTGGGCTCCCTCCCATACAACAAACGTGATTTTTTTGCTCGTTTTTGCTCGATATTTATAACGGCAACAAGTAGACGCTTGAAATATTCACAGAATATTTAGTTATATATTCACTTTAAAAATAAATAATTAAATTAAAATACAACAAACATTTAAGGGGGCTCCCATACAACAAACGAGATTTTTTTTGCTCGTTTTTGCTCGATATTGATAACAGCAACAGGTAGACGTTAAAACAGAATAAAATAAAGGTTTTTTTTGCTTTTGACCTCGAACTATTTCGATTTATTTCGAACTATTATTATTTCATTTGGGTCACCACTGTCGCCATATATAAGCGTTTCGCCAATTGTTTTAAATTATATAAGAGGTAATAAAAAAGTTAATATAAATATAATTTAATAACATAAGATACACATCTTAAACAGTTTACGCGTGAAGGTGGAATATAAATTTATATATAAAATTGGTAGATGAAATTACTCAGATTTACTTAAAAAATACCGTTAAACTATATCAATCGTTTAACAACTAGTAAAACCTAGGAAAGTCAACAGATATTGCGGTTTGTATTCTGACTGGGTGTTCACGGTTAAACGGGGAAAAAACATGACATTATTATTAACGTCAAGCACAGCATTCCACTAATTAAGTGTTACGATTAAAATTTGCTTTTTGTTGGATTTTTTACACTATTTGTTTGTTTAAATCTGCAATCAAGTACCTATAGAATAACAGCCTCACATACTTTAAAATCCAATAATTTACTTGCTTTCTTTGGTTGTTACGTTTATACTGTCAGCATTTTATTGAAATTAAAATCATAAATTAAAATGGTAAATGAAAAAATAAATCGCATTTATTTACAATTATATTGGATGTTATTTTTACACCATTAACTTGGATATCTTGGAATTATATTTATTAGTGAAAAGGTAAATTACTTTACTGTACCTTTGATTATATATACTATCAAAGACTATACCTAATAAATTACTCATTGGCCAATAACTTTTTTTTAAATACTTAACTTAGGAATCGATAATTTAATAAACTGCAATATAACAATTTGTAAAACGTTATCCAATTTGTTTCTAGTTGATCAATTAAAGTAATTGCTCTTTTATAGTCTATTAATTTCTAGATTCACGATGATAGTTAAATATTTTAGTTTTACAGTTAGACGAACATGCTGTAACAAGACAGACAAATAGTCCAGATATATTGAGAATTGAAGTAGTGGACCCTAAAATAATTTCTGATCAATTTACAATGATGAGGACTGTCATTGTCTTTGGCGGCATGAAACTAATCCTACGGTGATTTACTTGTGGCATTGTCAGGGCTAAATTTCTTGCGATTACACAATTGCAAATAATTGAAATTACTCAATTACCCAATCCGTATAGGGGACATGCGAATTTTACTTCATCGCCCCCAACGCCGTTTCTAGTAAGTTCTTGCTAGTTAATTTGCAATTTGACAGAATAGACGGTTTGTAGGTTATAATTATTTTGTACTCTTAAATTATTAAATTGTCCCCGCTGCGGTATGGACAAACGTTCATCATACTCTGGTAACAATTGTTGTGTAGTGTGCTGTAAAAATAATTACGGAAATACTGACGGCACTATTAAATTTTACACTTTTCCGAGCAGACCCCATTATAGGACAAGACGAGATATTTGGTTAAGTAAAGTGAAGAGAAACTGGTAATTTCATTTCATGTTTACTCTTTACATGCATTTTATTACCTACACTTTTATAGTGTTGCTAAACAAAAGTGGGAATCAACCAATTTTTCCCCTTTTCTATTTTCCCAGTGGAAAAATGTGAGAAACTAATTTGCTCGATATCAAAATATATTATTTTTCTTTCCATTTCTACTAATAATTATTGTAAATATTTATGTTTTCATACACAACACTTTCACTTTCACTTCTTTGTCTTTGCACAGCACCACACCAAACGTCAAACTAGTTTGTTGTCTAGTGAAAACTTGTATGATTCACCGAGGGAGGCGCTCGCAATCAATATTTGCAGGTCGCCTATAGATTTAAGTCGCGTTCTCTTTGTAAAGGCAAGAAGAGACAAAGAGCATATACTAGAGTATTATGTGTATTTATATATTACATTCTCGATAGGTATATACATATAGCATATATGATTTGTACAGAAGTATGATGGAATATTACAAGCGGAGGGTCAGACCTTTTCTGAACAAGTGCGTTTACTCCTTTCAACTCATCAGCTTAGGTTTGAAAAAACTCCGGTGGATCGCGTTTGCGGATCTCGGACCATGGTGACTTTTGATCAGCATCGATTTTTGGATAATATCCTGGAATATGGGAATATTTTCACAGAGGGCCATTTTACGTATATTCCGTGTGGGGTGCTTCCAGTTTGTTCTTATATTTTTTGCACCATATGTCAAAATGTTTGCGTTTATATAATAATTAATTGTAATGTATTAAGTACTTCAATATAACTATTGATTTTTATAACTACATAATTATATCTTAACTTCTGTTTTTTCAATTAACATAGTTTTCCTAAAAATTCTAACCCAACGTGTTTTATATTTACATATATATATATATATATATATATATATATATATATATATATATATATATATATATATATATATATATATATATATATATATATATATATATATATATATATATAAAACAGCACACAATAAAAATTAATATATATATATATATATATATATATATATATATATATATATATATATATATATATATATATATATATATATATATATAAAACAGCACACAATAAAAATTAATATATATATATATATATATATATATATATATATATATATATATATATATATATATATATATATATATATATATATATATATATATATATATATATATATATGTATATATATATATATATATATATATAAAATTATATATTAATTTTTAACAATAAAAATTAATATATATATATATATATATATATATATATATATATATATATATATATATATATATATATATATATATATATATATATATATATATATATATATATATATATATATATATATATATATATATATATATATATATATATATATATATATATATATATATATATATATATATATATATATATTAATTTTTATTGTGTGCTGTTTTAGTTGAGAGCAACTTTAAAAAGCATTGGAAACGCTCAACCACGCAATTATAACAGCATCCAATACGAGGAGTACCATACCACAGACTTGCTTTCACATGAATTATAAGCATCCGTGGAACGTAAGATTTTTCACATGAAATAATAACCGTTATTTTTCCTCGGAGCTAATTTATGATCAGTTTAAATAGACGTCATGTTCCAACATTTTACGGCACCGTACGATAAAAATTATCAAGGAATGGAACCAGGAACTGAAAGTCATTTGTCAATGCAAAAAAAACAACCCCTAAATACCTATACCTATGCATTCAGAGTGAAATAGATATTTTTTACAAGAATAATGCGTTAGGTAGGTATCCACATTTTCATTTATATCTTTTTAGGTTCTACCTGTAGTGGCTGCTTCAGATTTGAGCATGGATCCCGTACCCTATATTTATAATATTTAAAATAAGAGATGTTATAAATTCCACCGACAGACACTCCCCCTTATTTAAACACCACTGTGGCTTTCAGGCAAGTTTTGAGTTCTTATGAGAGTTATGAGTTTATAATTAACAATTAACATACTCAGAACTTAAATATTATCTCTTAGGATATCCATACCTATGTATCCCAGTAGTACTTTTACACCTTTTAGAATTAAAATAATAACCTATATAACATATCTTTATCTAGTTGATATTTAGAATACCTCCTATGAAAAGTTAAATAATATATATATAGGATACTATTCGCATGCAGAGTTTGACCTTTAATGGAAAAAACAAAATATCCAGCATTTATCGGTTGTTCTATATTAATAGAGTCGGTATATAAGTATCTATTACGATAATAATTATACCTAATATTTTTAATTCACGTAAGTACCAATTAAAAAAAGTTCTAAAATTATTATTATTATTAAAATTATTATATATCAGTAAATGTTGTTGTGACAAGTAGATATATATAAAATATTAATAAACGTAAAATAAAAAACCGCATGTTTTTAAGGATTTAAACCCGGGACCCCTCGACTGTGAATACAGAACGTTACCACTGCACTACTAACAGATTGAGTTTTTATTGATTTCTAAATCATATAAAGGTATCAAAAATACTGACAGATGCTTTTGCTTGTGTGCTAGGTGTGGATGGGCTCAACCGATTCATTAAATCTCGGACCACACAGCATAAAATTAATCTTTTTCATAGCAGAAAGTAATCTACATATCTTTTTATGAAAAAAATTAAAAACTAAAAAACACGCTTGTTCCCACAAAAACACGATATGTTCTATATAAAAGTAGCAATGTATGGCTACCATAAAAAATCCGGGGCACCCCTGTTTCCGGTTTCCACGATTTTTTTAACTTTTCGTAGCGCAACTTTTGTCACACCCCGTATGTTCTTAATTTTTCGAAGCTCTTTGCACGATATGTTCCATATGACAGTAGCAATGTATGGTTACCAACGAAAATCCGGGACACCCCTGTTTCCGGTTTCCACGAATTTTTTAACTTTTCGAAGCGAAACTTTTGTCACACTCCGTATATTCTAAATTTTTCGAAGCTCGTCGCACGATATATTCTATATGACAGTGGCAATGTATGGTTACCATCGAAAATCCGGGACACCACTGTTTCCGGTTTCTGTGATTTTTTTAGCTTTTCGTAGCGAAACTTTTGTCACACCCCGTATGTTCGTAATTTTTCGAAGCTCTTAGCAAGATATGTTCTATATGACAGTAGCAATTCATGGTTACCATCGAATTCCGGGACACCCCTGTTAAAAGGAAACCGAACTAAAAAGTAAAAAACAATGTTTCACTCAATTTTAACTCAATATGATTAAATGCTTTTTACTTTAAAGTTTAAAGTAAGAATAAATCGGAATCCATTAACGAATCAGGTTTTAGCTGTAGTAGTACACTCTCCATAAATGATGCAAAATTTTCGCGTTTTACTTTTGTCCTGAATTGTTGATTTTAAAGGAATGCACTGCCTGTCACCAATGCTCTTTGATAGGGCGAAATACCGCCACATCCATTGGTTGGATGACATGTGTCGCATTAGGGTGAAGGGCTACCAAGTGTATCCTACTCTGGCTACATAATTAACTTAACGAATACGTCAAATGGCTTGAATAGCATATCGACGAATAGTACTACAAGTAGTTTAATATTCCGGGTTACCAACTATGGATGGAATATATTTGCTATGTATTCAAAAAATCTTTCGCAAGTCGTCCATCCCGATTCAGTTGGTCTAAAGGACCATCGATTGGGCAATTAATTTATGGTAACTGATGACACTCGTTTATATTTAAATACAACCGTTGGGGGAATTAGATCCTATATAAGATATGTGAGGCACTCTTTCTCATCATTACTTGTAAAGGAATGCTTTACAACGGCTTTCACTCCTTTATGTTTATGGAATGAAGCTTTTTCTCCGTTTGTAGCTAAAAATATGGCTGTTTCATCAGTGTTAAACACCCTACTTGGATCGTCAAAAATGTCTACGTGTTCTTTAAATTCAGTTTTTACTTCATGGAACCAGTTTCTTAGACTCTCTTCTGTAATGGAGGCACTTGCTCTGTCCAAATTCCTACTAATTTTGTCATGCTACGTGCTACTTCTGGATACGTTCAAAAATTGTTGTGATAAACAAATAGACATAACCTTATATGAATCCTCACTTCATAAAAATGTTGATATCAATGTTACCAACATTACCACACGTATTTGTCAGTGACACTGTTACCGATCTAAACATTGGTTTAGGAACAGTGCCAGGTATTGGTACGTTTACGTTAATAAAAACATCGTTAATTTCATTGGGTATTTTTTAATTTTCAGGTATTATACACTGAATGTAGGTAACTGCGATAATCTCTTAAGTGTAAAGTATTCCAAAAATACTTGGAGTTTATTTTATTGTATGGATATACAAAAAAAGAAAATACCTACATTTATCTAAAAGCTAATACATAAAATATAATACATTAATAATTTAATTACTGGAATTCCTCCTCGTTGTTTTGAAAGGAAAATAACGTGTGTTACCTACGTTTCGTTTGTATTCCGTGTATATATTCTTCATAAACTTAAATAGCTGACAGCAACATAAGTAGCAATACGATTATGTACAATACGACAGTAGTTATAAACAACAACTATTACAAAGCTGCTATTGCTGCTAATAACAAACATAACATTTGGAATTTTTCACGTTAACCGTTGAATATTGTATTCAGTCTATGGAGTTCACGATCCACAGTAATATAGGTACCCATAGGAGAATCCGCGCGCCCCAAGTTCTGTCTGCACGGAATACGTAATTATATATTACATTTTAAAATGAATAATAATTTACTGGCAACTCGTTTTAACATTTTTCTGCTTTGCACAAACTTACCATTTTACACGCAGCATTTTGTAGACATTGTTAGATACAACTGGCATGTCGTGTATCTGGGTGTGGTAGTGGTTTAACCATATTAATTTTTCAGTCAAAAATATGTATCAGTAGTTGTATAATTAAATACCAACCAACCATACCAACAAACACATTATCAAAATAAACGCATCTAGATGTACCTACATACCTTTGAGGATAATTATAATTCCTAGAACTTGATTCAGACATGATAATGGGATTTAAAAAAAACATTCACGTATCACCAATACTCTCAAAAATTCCTAGAAATCAGACACATCAAGTAGATTAATGATATATTTTCATAGGTATCATTTATATATTTTCAACTGGTAATATCTTTCAATCAACCGAAATACTGGCTATTAGTCCAATCGATATAGGCATAACGGTTGACGGTAAATACAATCCGGAAACTATGGTCATATAGAAAAAAAATCTAAGAAAGATTTTTGCTTATGGCTTGTTAATAGCGGCTTTTTTAATAGTTAAATGAGAAAGTTATAGGTAATAAAAAGATCTTCCGACTCATGTTTTTATGAGAATTGATTGCTGTATTACTTTTCGAGAAAATCGTCAAAATTCGACTACTTTTGTTTTTGCCATATCTTTTTCAAATTGACGTTTGAAAACTGTAAACTGTTCTGTTTTAAAATATTGAAAATTTGTAGAAATATTTTGGTTTCTCGATAAAAAGTTGATCACGAAAATTGTATTTGCTTGCTCGACAGTTAGTCCTAGAGTAACGATTCGGGCTTATTTTTTTTCTTAAAGAATTGTACTATCATGGTAATAAAGAATAGTAACGATTTTATGAATTTTAAGTGTTCATAACTGACTGAAAAAAACATGTATTCGCGTTTTTCTTAAATATCTTTCAATTTTTCATTTTTACCGAAATGGACTGCTGACATTTTTACACGAATTTAAAAAAAACATTTTTCTATGACCTTCTAGAGCCTAGCAGTTTTTACAATAAATTATAGAGGACGCAATTTACGTAATACAGCGTCAGCGTTTATGGAGATCAATGTGGAATAGTTGTATACTATGTTGTATAATGTAATGTTATGAGTATTTATATTTGCAAAAAAAATAGGTACAATCCTTTCTTGGCAAGTTAGTTTATTTTCGACACACTCCGAGTGCTTTGCTATTTCCTAATGGACCTAATGTCTTAATAAGTTTTTGATCGCCGTTTTTGCCAACTTTGAAAATTCTATATAGAATTAACGTCATGTATCAACGTCCGTCGTGTATCAACGTCAAAGAAATATGAAATAATTATTGTTACTAAAATTGAAAAACGCTATAGAACAGTGATAAATAATGTAGTTATGATTAAATTTGTTAAATTTGTTTTTCTATTGATGTCATATACTTCGGAATGTTTTTTATGTCCCAC